>PPOD03000234.1:137756-183915 GCA_003708425.3 Jamesozyma rosinii
TTTACTTATTTCTTCTGGGCGTTAAGGAACTGTGTTTCGGTCGCATTGATGATGGAGGACACAATTTCTGGGTTGGCCAAGGTGGACAGGTCGCCTAGTTGGTCGGCTTCCTTGGAGGCGATCTTTCTTAGGATTCTTCTCATGATCTTACCAGATCTTGTCTTTGGTAAATCTCTTACTACGATGACTGTCTTTGGTGCGGCGAATGGGCCGATTTCACCTCTGACTTGTAAGACCAGTTCACGACGCAGGTCGTTTAGGGATGGTTCTGTTTCTGAAGGGGTTTCAGTTAGTGGTTCCTTTAATGAAACAAATGCAACGACTGATTGGCCAGTTAGTTCATCCTGGATACCCGTGACAGCGGCCTCAGAGACCATATCATTTTCACCAAGAGATGCTTCGATTTCAGCAGTGGAGAGTCTGTGGCCTGAGACATTGACAACGTCATCGACTCTGCCTCTGATCCAGTAGTAGCCGTCGTGGTCTCTGCCGGCACCGTCACCTGTGAAGTAGTAGCCAGGGTATGGTTTCATGTAAGTGTTGATGAAATGGCTGTGGTTATTCCATATGGATCTTGCCATTGATGGCCATGGGGCTTTGACTGCGAGGACACCCTCGACGTCGTTTTCTTCTAGTTCGATACCTGTTACCGGGTCTATAATTGCGGCGTTGATACCGAAGAATGGGACGGAAGCGGAGCCTGGCTTCGTTGGGACGGCACCGGCTAGTGGTGCGATCAGGTGGGAGCCTGATTCTGTTTGCCACATTGTGTCACAAACAACACAGTTCTTGTTGCCGATCTTCTCGTTGTACCATTCCCATAGTTCTGGGGAGATTGGTTCACCGACGGACCCCAAGACACGCAATGAGGAGATGTCGTACTTGCTGATCTCAGCCTCACCGACACGCTTGATGAGTCTTAGGGCGGTAGGTGCGACGTAGAAGTGTGTAGCTCTGTGGCGTTCGATGATTCTCCAGTATCTGCCGTAGTCAGGGTAGGCTGGGGTTGATTCGAAGATGATTGATGTTGCACCGAGTGCCAATGGGCCGTATAGGGCGTATGTGTGGCCTGTGATCCAGCCGACGTCACCAGCGGTGAACAGGGTGTCTTCTGGGTGTATGTCGAAGACGTATCTGGTGGTCAATGCTGCACCTAGCAGGTATCCCGCGGTGCTATGGACGACACCCTTTGGAGAGCCCGTGGAGCCCGAGGTGTATAGTAAGAACAGAGGATCTTCTGAGTTGCAGGAGGTTGGTGGTAGGTAGCCTCTTTGCTTTGCACCTTCCTCGTGCCACCAGAAATCTCTGCCTGCCTTCATTGGGACGCCCTCTGTGCCTGTTCTTTGGAAGACGAGGATGTGGGAGACCATGTCTACACCATTGAGACCCTCGTCGACGATCTTCTTTGTGTTGATGGTCTTGCCGCCTCTCTTACCTTCATCGCAGGTGATGACGACTTTACAGCCGGCATCTACAACACGGTCCTTCAGGGAACCCGAGGAGAAGCCCGCGAAGATGACGGAATGGATGGCACCGATACGTGCGACGGCAAGCATTGCGATTACCGCGGCCGGGATCATTGGCAAGTAGATAGCGACGGTGTCTCCCTTGGTGACACCCCAGCTCTTTAGTACGCCTGCTACTCTTGATACTTCTGCGAGCAGTTCTCCGTAGGTGATGACTTTGTTCTCTGCTTCGTCGTCTGCTTCGTAGATCAAAGCAGGCTTGTCCGGGTTAGCGAAAGCGTGTCTGTCGACACAGTTGTAGGATGCGTTCAGTTCACCGTTAAGGAACCAAGCGACGTCGCCGCCGTCGAGTGTGCCGGAGGAGACCTTTGTGAAGGGTCTGTCCCAGTGCAAGAAGTCCTTCGCCATCTTGCCAAAGAACTTTTCCGGGTCCTCAATCGACTCGTTGTACATCTTCTGGTAAGCTGCCATGTCTGCGATGTAAGATGGGCCTGGTTGGGAGTTGTAGAAGTGAGATGGAGCATTATGGCTGCATATCTTGTGTGCTTCATGCACTGTCGAGTGTTCTTTTCCTGTCATGATGTTGTGTTTTGTCGTGGTAAGTATCAATTGAAGCTAAGATGTGTATGTATGTGTAGCAATGCAAATACAGAGTGTGTAGCAATACAGTCCCTTGATATAGTCGTGCTGACGCTAATTGATCTGCTTGTGTGCGTGTATCCAGCGGGATCCAGCGGGATCCATAGCAATCCGTGTTTTTCCAATTTCCAACACACTGCCTTGGAACTTATATAAGAAAAACGAGGGATTGCAGAGAGTCCTCTGGAGGGCAGGGCAAACAGAGAGTGAGTGTATCTACCGGATGGGCCTGCTGTGGATTCAGAGCCCTTGGTGCTTTGCCTGTGGGAATATTTTCCAGTTCCCAGTGAGTTTCTCGAGCGATGGAAATGACAGCAGGCGCCTGTGCACGCGGGCTGCGGCGTTTCAGTGTTTCCTGGGTCGCTGTGGTCGCTGTGGTCGCTCGAGAAACAGGGCTGCGGGTTCAACAGATTCGATTACGAAAGCGGCTCCCTGGCCGTGTGCGCTCCGCTCCGCATGTGAAAGTGGCGCCCGCATTTAAACCCTCGGCGATAATGGACCCAGCAGCGGCCCGCTTCGCCCGGTAAAATCACCGCGTGTCGGCAATGGACGGGACGGCTGGTCCCGTCACCCGGCCAGCACTCGCAAGGGCCGAGGTTCGCACAAGCACCGTTTGTGGTTTGCCGGTCCTCGTTCCCTCGTTCCCAGCGACCGCTCGCCTCCAGTTTCCCTTCTCGGACACGCATCAGACGGTAGAGACTCTGGGAATCATGTAGTGGTGGGAAGCATGGAACACGTTACGTTACGTTACGTTACGCTGCGCTCTGATTTGTCCACTTCGTATCTTGGTTATATACAATTATTTAATATACATACAACTGAATAGTCTGCCGTCTAGTTGTCCGCGTCGATCGACAAGTACAGCTCGCCAACCCTGCTTAGGAACATCTTGACCGCGTATCTGAGGTCCGTTGGAACACTCTTGTCCAGGATCTGGATCACAAGGCTGTACATCTCAGCACAGTACTTCTTGAAGTCGTCGTCGTCGAACTCGTAGTACCCCTGTAGGATCTCAACAATCACTGGGCGCCACGAGTTGATACTACGCTCCATTGTACGGTCGTCTAACGACGCATACGCCGTCACAACACCCATGCAGATCCCGATCAGACGCTTGATCAATTCTGCCTTCTTCGCATTGCTGCTGGCATCCCCTTCGTCCTCGTTGAAGTACAGCTTGAACATGATATCGATCAGCACAGCAGCTGCACTCGTCTCCTGCTTCAACAGGTTAGGAATCTTGTCAACAACACGCGCCTCGACAAGTCGGGTCCTCAGTCCGTAGTCCGCATTGAAATCACGCGAGAACTCATACGACTTCTCTAGCAACTTGGTGATACTGATAGACTGCTTGTATGGAATGTAGCGAGTGAAATCCTCGTTCTCAAACAACTCGCTCAGAAGCTCAATCATCAGCAACTGCAGCACACACTTCACAACTATAGAATTCTTCACAATGATTCGGTTGCGCAGGTCGTCAGCGTTGCTCTTCTTAGGCAACGACGCAAGTCTCTTACCACTGTATATCGAAGTAGGCTCTTGCTCTTGCTCTTGCTCCTGCTCTTGTTCTTGTTCTGATTCTGGTTCCTTCTCCTTCTTGCTGATCACTTCACCCAACAGATTCCCGTTGGCTTTGTCATTCGTCTCACCGGTAGGACTCGTCTCACCTGCTGTAGAAGTATCAACATCATGTCCAACGTCTTCACTGCTTTCCTCTTCATGTGCCCTCTGCACGGTCTCGTTCATGGAAAGCTCGGTGTTATCGTTCGCATCACCAGACGCTTCGGACTTCTTGGCTGACTCTGGCACAGAACCGTCCCTTGTTCCGGCTATGTTCGCAGTGATAGAGCTCGATGGCTTTCTACCTTGCTGTAACGGATCACAATCAAACAGCTCGTACGCAGTCGTTAGATCAAACAACGTATCAAACACCTTCCCGATCTGCTCCCAATGAGCATCGCTGAACTTACTCACATTCTGCAGGATTAACTGCTGTAAGCACGATCTACCAATCCTAGCAATAGTGTCGTTCTCCTGACAAATACAAGACACCAGCAGGTCCAAAAACCCATCCAGCATCTTGTTCAACGAGTCGAAGTAGTGCGTGAACAGTGCAACCAGGTTTCTCAACGCCTGGATCAGCGTAGTCGACAGCCACACACTCAGATCGTCGTGGCTGTTGAACTGGTTCACTTCCCAATGCTTCGACAGAACACCAAAGATAGGGAACAGTAACTTGGTACAGATCTTCTCCCAGAATGCATCGTCAAACTCACTACCATATGCCACCAGAGAATCAAACATGTAGTTCAAAGCACGCGAACGCACTTCCAAGTCATCAGCGGTCATAATCGTGTCATTGAAACAGTACAGCACTGGGAACCAAACATCAGTGAAAATATCCTTCCCACGCAATAGTGCCTTATTGTGTTCAATCTCTTCCGCGTTCTTGCTCTCTTTGGTAAAGCAAATCTTTGCAACCTTCCTAGTTATCTTCTTCAATGACTCTAAAGCATGCAACGACGACTTCTGGAATCTCTTGTTCTTGGTGATCTCCTTAAAGACACCAACTAACTCAAAGAACGCGTTATCTTGGCTGAAAACACTCTCGAAGTTCTTGCTGGCAATATCTCCAGTGATTAAAGTCTGAGTCTTGGACACAATAGTCTCATTCTTTGACATCGCAGTGTATTGTAGCGACTCCAAAATAGGCTTCCAACCAGACTTGATCCTCTCAGATTTTACCAGTATGAAATTACGGAAACATTCAATTATCATTTCCTGAACTTCAGCACTGTTGGTGTTTTGGACGGCATATTCAAATGGCTTCAAGAAATCATGCTGGAACTCAAACCCAGTCAACTCCTCGATATCCAAGAACCTCATGGACAATTGACGTAATGAATCAATCGAGAAGAATACAACGGCTAGATTGGAATTGGTGGTGATCTTGTTAAAGGCATTGCCCATAACAGTCCAGATTGGGGTCCATTCCAATCTGATACGATCCATGTTGTAGTAACAAACATCGATCATCTTTTGTAATGAAAACATTCTAGGTGTCGAAGCATATTGGGATGATTCGATTTCTTCCAACAAGACTTCTGTCAACGCTTTAATAAAATCAACAATAGCAACACCAGAGAGGTCTGAACTCTTGGTGAAAATATTGTCCATCAATACAACTAATTCACTAGACGAGATGAATTTGGAAATCTCAGGAGATAATGACTGATTGTGGTGCTTCTCCTGGGCGATTTCTGTTGGGGTGGCCTTCTTACTCCAAATATCAAAGAAGTATGGGTTGATAACCGATTTAGTAGAGTCAAATGAATGTCTTGGGTTGGCAAAACGTGCTTGAGTAACATCAGGAACTGTCTCTCTGTCAATACCTTTAGAGATTAATTGTAGACGTTCCATTTGCGAAACAACCAACAAGATTTCCTTCCACGAATCCTTGATAAAGTTACCTTCAGACAATGCAACTTCTAATAGATCAACCATAGCATTGACATTCTTAATCTTGATTTCTTCCAGATTTTGCAGATTACAAAATTGAACTAAAGCCCCAATGAATGATTTCCTAGCATCATCGATGCTAAAGATTGAGGAGATCTTAATAGACATCTTTAAACCCTCCAGACATTTATTAGTGGTCTCTAGATCGTCATAATCTTTGAATGGCGGTGTTAAAGCAGCTAAAAATGACATCCATAGAGTTTCAAATATTGATTTGACATGTTCAACGTGTGAAGCAGCATAGTAGACATCGGTGTCGGTTTTTCCCTTGGATTTACTTAGATTCTTAAAAACCAGCTCAGTCTTGGAAGAAATTTCCTTTGAAACTTGTAAATAAGCTTCTCTTGCAACATCCCTCGAGCTGAAGAAATTGAATGCAGATTGCTGCTGTTGCAAGTTTGGTGCAGTGGTGCCATCGTTGGCCAACATTGCTTCGTGTTGTTCTGAAATTAATTTGATTTCATTGTTTGCAATTTCATTAAACAAGCCCACCATGAAATCCTTTGGTAAATCATTGCCATTATCAATGCCTTCATTATTTTCTAAGAATTCTTGTAAAGTCATCTTGTTCTTGATCTGCAAAGAATGTAGATCTGTATTAAGCATGATCAAGGAATAGCAAAGTACATATGCGGTATCAGCCTTTGAAAACACGCCAGGGTTTTGTTCAACGAATCTTTCAGCGAACTTCAACATAAATCTATCAATCTTTTGACCTTCACCTGGAAGTCTAAATCTTTGTAGGAAATCACGAAGGGCATCGACAATAGATAAGCCTGTGAAATCAAATTCGTCAACAAAGGCGTGCATAATAGCAATATTGTTATCATCACCTTCACCAAGGTAGTCACCTAAGGTTGCCATATCTAATCCATCTGTGGCTAGCAACCACTTGGCAATTGAAGCTGGAGTGGAATCTTGGAGGAATCCCTTAGAGAGTAACACTGGGATAGCCTTCTTTGGCTTGTTGTTGAAAATTGCAATACAGTCCGAAAGTTGAGTCTTACGTTGTTTTAAATTCTCAAATTGGGTTGGATCATCTACATCTTGTAGCTGGCCGCTCAAAATCGATTTGGCTTCATCTTCAGTGGCAGTGCTGTTTTCTATTGAGCCTACAGCTAGTTTATTATTCGAATTAGAAGAGACGGATGCTGAACGGAAAGAGTCATTAGCATTAGATGGAGTGTTCTTTGCAATATTCCTGGTTGGGTTTAATGCTTTATGTGCCCATGAACTTAGAGATCTTAGAATAGAAACCATGCAATTTAAAGATGTCATCTTTAATGCGAATTCAACAGGGAAATTTAGAACAACCTGGCTTGAATCCGAGCTCGATGAAAGGTTTGAAGTCGTCAAAAGTGGTAATTGGTTGAAATTGAAAGTAGCTAAAGGCGTCGATAACTGTTCTTGGTAATAAGTTCTTTGAACTGGGGTTATGTCGACCCTAGTTAATGCCAATCTTGTCAAATAGTCTACCATGGACTCCATCGCGTTTGGCATACCTGGGTTACAGTCATAGTTTAGGTAAAACTCGATTAGGGCTCTTGGATCATTACATATTCTTTGGATGACACTTAGGAAGTATCTTTTTTGTTGGGATGTAGATGTCTTTAGTTCAGAAATAGGAAAGTAGATTTCAGTTAAAAACACTGGAATCTCCCTCATAAATTCAGCTCTGAAATTTGCAATCATTAGCCACATGATCTCTAAAGTGATCTCGAACACTGGGGATATTGGTGAAGCCGCATTACGAGATAATGAAAGACATAGGTATTGTCTTATAGCATCCACCAGTGTGATCTGTTCTTTACCTGGTAAATATATATTTGGGGATAAAAACACGTCGACGTGGTCTTTCATGATAGAATATATGATATGCAAAGAGAGTAACTTTGATCTGACTGCGTGTGATCTCATATCTAATTCA
The DNA here is from genome assembly GCA_003708425.3 of Jamesozyma rosinii. Taxonomy (NCBI): domain Eukaryota; kingdom Fungi; phylum Ascomycota; class Saccharomycetes; order Saccharomycetales; family Saccharomycetaceae; genus Jamesozyma; species Jamesozyma rosinii. The sequence goes on from PPOD03000234.1 coordinate 145,308, forward strand.
GATTCCAATGGTTTAGCACAAATCTTGGCCATAGCCCTGAAAACGAGGAAAGCATCTTTGATTATTAGGTCTTGGTTGGAAACAGTCCTGTCGTTCTCCGTTGTATTTTCATTATCATCGTCATCATCATCGTCTAGTATTCTTTCATTGTCCTCGTTTAAGTTTTCCATGAACTCTAAGGTAATAGGTGCGATTCCAGGTGAGTCGTTGGTTGACGAGGCAGACTTTGAAGAAGCCAGGGTTTTCTTGGAAGCGTTGTTTGGTTCGGTCCATCTTTTCACATCTATCTTTTCGTAGACGGAACTTACTATCTGAGTCAAAGTCGCTTGGGCAATCCCCTGATTTGATGCGTTCAATGAGAAGACAAAGATGTTGTAGATTGTTCTGATCGACTTTAAGAGTGATGCACCGTGGCATAATGAGAATGAGTCTTCTACAAGAATGCAACTTGAAAGTGCTCTAATGATTTGTAGTTCAACCTTCTCATCAGTGCCCTCCCCTTGGAAACAGTCTGCAATGGTGTCGATGGCAGCATCTATTAGTCTTTGTTTTGGTGGCGGGGTGATGCCAGTATTGGCATTTTCGACATGCTGATCATTAGAGGCCATTGAGTCTGGTGGATTGACTAGGATAGCTTCATCCAGAGCCCTGAAGGAGAATAATTTTGAAAGACAGTCAAGTATCTTGGCTTGGATTCTCGAGGATTTGGTTCTGCATCCAGCCCTCAACGCTTCGAATACCATGATTGAGTCTAACTCCGGGGATGAATTTCCAGCATGGTCCATTGATTCCTTGATCCTGGTTATTGTTCTTTCAATTATCTTGTGTGAATTTGCTTGCTTCTTGATTTCCTTCTCGTCTATTATTTCTTCTAGGGTGGCCTTAACTAGAGCTAAGGTCGAGCGATTGTTGGTCGATATCACGGAAGACATGACAGAAACATTTCTTTTATGGCCCATTCCATGGTGGTTTGTGCTGTTAATGTCAGAAACATGATCAGCCTGTTCGGCAGTCTGATCTAGTCCGTTTTCTTCCGTTTCGGCAGCTTCTGTATCTTCAGAAACCCCGTTTATGTTGGCAGTGGGTTCAACGACAGCTTCAGTTTCAGCTTCAGCTTCTACTACTGTCTCCTTCTGTTCTACAGTTTCTTCGATGTCAATTTCTTCTTCTTCTGGCTGTTCGTCCACAATTTTGTCCTGTTCTGCATCTGCGTCTGCGTCTGCGTCTGCGTCTGCGTCTGCTTCTTCCTGTTGTTCAGTGTCAGCAATTGGAGCATCCTCAGCAATCTCATTCACAGATGTGTCGGAATTTAAATTGACCGAAGATACGCTCTCATGAGCAGTATTATCCTCTGTGGATATCTCTTGTTCAGACATCTATGCGATAACTTTATTTGGTGTTAATTTGGTATTTCCTTGAGCGAGAGAGGTTCCCTGAGATCTAGTAGAAATTGGAAATAGTGTATCAAATCTAAAGTTATTCGGATGGATGGATGTGTCAATTATAGAGTATTTGGACTTCCTTTCTAAATCCTGTGATAGATAGTCTATGAATACGAGAGTTGAAGCATACTGTGTAACCTTCTAGTTGTTTGTCCTCCTTTGATTAGGAGATATTTCCACGCGGATCCCTCAGAACTGGCTTTCGAGCTACAGCAGGCGTGAAATTTCAGTGTTGCACGCGCCCTGTTTAGGCAAAAAAATGGGGCTGGGTAAACTGGTTTTCCCAGTTACTGATGTAGAAGAGAGTCAGCTAGCAGAGATATCCTCACTGTAGATTACGCATGGCCTATGGTGTTGGCAGACTCTGACAAGCACTATGAGATCTGTTGGTAGCATGGAGATGTTGTTGACAAGTGTAGGGATAAGATTGTAGTGTAGGAGTTCTGTTAGGAGTTGCCCGGCCTCTATCCGGAGTTGGTGGGCTATAACCGACAGTATGGGAATCTGACAAATGACTAGCAACATTCCACCACAAGCAGACAAGTGAGATGGGGGATGCTTAGCAGTCGTATGTCATTTGTTGTATTTAACAGTGTCAGAGTGAGGGCAATAACTACAGGAATATATGTAATTTTGTTTTTATGTTTATGTGACGAGACCTGTTTTCCTCTGAGTCAAAGTTCTTCTACACGATAAAAATATTAAAACACATAAATTTTTGAAACGGAATATTTTACCAACTAGTTTGTAACAACAATATACACTACTGGACCAGGTCATTCGAACAGTCATCATTACATGATTATAACAGAGCTGCAGATGAATGAGGCATACGCTTTAGTGTCCTGTGTTCTGTCAAGAATACCCACCTAGACAACACACACCGTACGTTTTCATTGGACTGTTCTTGTCAGGATACTACACGTCGACAGGTGCAGGTGCAGAACACACTGCGACCAGACCCAGCTTCAACTAGGCTCAGCTGCTACATCCTCACTGCCACCACTTCGAGAAACTGCGGCTGTCCCTCTGCCCTTCTTGTATTCTTCTGGAAGGTTCCGGAATCTGTCCATCAGAAATTTGCGGCCTTTACTCGCCCGCAGCCCTGTGAGCTGAAAAATAAGGGTGGCTCATTGCGCATCAGAAACACTACAGTGAATAATAAGCTGACATACAATCCGGGGGTGGGAAAACATTGACCAACTATATAAGCAGTCTCACTTTGCAATTAACACCCAATTCTTAATTTTTTCTTTTACTTCATATTTTTATTTAAATACATACATCCTACTGCCCAAGCCTGTCCCAGATCAATACAGACTTGAAATAAAAATTCAATATTGAACCCTCCCCTCACAAAAATGAGCTATAACCAACAACCTTTCTCATTCTACGATGTCTTAGAAGCCCTCTCTAACCAAAACAGGGCAAGGGAACAGCAACGCCAAACCCCGCCTTCTTATAGACGCCGCCAGCAACCACAGCAAGCACCATTCGGCTACCCCACCCGTGACCCATTTGGTGGGATTTCATATGCCGACCCATCCGAATACTACTTCCAGAATAGAGTGCCTCAGGGCTACTACTACAGCCCTACCTATCCTCAAAATGTGTACCAGAGTGAGGAGGCTGACGAAGCTGCTGCTGCCGAAGAAGAAATTGACCAGGAAATGGAAGACGAAGACCAAATACCTTCGTACTACCATGGTGCCTCCAGCAGAGGCAGAGGTGGTCCAAGCGACAACCAAGATACTATAACTGACTTGCTAAGTGCTCTGCTCGGTGGGATACCTCCAGCTGTTGCATCCGCTATTAATTCCAAGCGCCAACCTAAACAACAAGAACCTGCATCTGCAGAGGAAGAAGAAGAGGTAGAGGAAGAAATAGTAGAAGCTGAAGCTCCTCACGAAGACGTACCAAAGGAAGAAACTGAGACAAAACATGACGCTCCAGTTCCAGAACGGGCTCCTCTACCAAAAAGGAAGTCTATTAGCCACCTAAAGGGTCCATCCCCAATCCCAGACCCTCTACAAGTTTCCAAACCTGAAACAAGAATGGACCTGCCATTCTCACCAGAGGTGAATGTCTATGATCTTGAAGACCACTACATCGTAGTACTAGTGCTGCCAGGTGCAAATTCCAAAGCATTCCAAATCGACTACCATCCTTCATCCCATGAATTATTGATCAAGGGTAATGTGGTCGATAAGCTAGGAATTGAAGAAAAATACTTGAAGATTACTGAAATCAAGTACGGTGCTTTCGAAAGAACCGTCAAATTCCCCGTCTTGCCACGTATCAAGGATGAAGAAATCAAAGCAACCTACTCAAATGGGTTGTTACAGATTAAGATCCCTAAGTTAGACAGTGCAGAAAAGCCAGCCCCAAAGAAGAGAATTACTATTGAAGACATTCCTGATGAAGAGTTAGAATTCGAAAAGAACCCAAACCCTATGTAACAGATTTAATGAAACATACGGAATCAAATATATAACACACACACATATATATATATGAACTTAAATTAAATGACCTTAATCTTTATGATCATATGAGATGTCTCTTATTTCATTTATAACAATCTTTCTATATTTACCCGGCTATTAAATATGCTTGTTCCAAAATAGTACAACAGTATGAAAATTTTTTTACTGTCCCCATCGATCAAGATTGAAATTTTTCATATATTGTATTTGAACATATACATACGTAATTGTTTATAATGTATTTGATTCTACAGAGAGACTATCGATCGATCAAGTAACCAAAGATGTCTAATCCAAACCAAGGTAACAACTACAACCAAAACTATCAAGGTTACAACCAGCAACAAGCAGCTGGCCAACAAGGTTACAACCAGCAGTACCAGCCACAACAAGGCTACCAACAGTTCCAGCCACAGGAAGGTTACCAACAGTTCCAACCACAACAAGGTTACCAACAATACAACCAAGGCAATTTCCAACAACCTCAACAGGGTTACCAACAGTATGCCCAAGGTGACTACAGCCAACAGCAACAGCAACAAGGTTACCAGAGCTACAACCAAGGTGGATACAGCCAACAACAAGGCTACCAAAGTTACAACCAAGGTGGATACAACAACAAGGGTGGTTACAAGAATAACAACAACCAAGGTGGATACCAAAAGTACAACCAACAACCATCCCAAGGTATGTCATTAGATGACTTCCAAAAGCAACAAGACAGCCAACAAGCAGCTCCAAAGCCAAAGAAAACCTTGAAGCTAGTCTCCAGCTCTGGTATCAAGTTAGCCAACGCCACCAAGAAGGATGATCCAAAACCAGAGGTCAAGAAGGCCGAACCAGTGAAGAAGGAAGAACCAAAGGAAACAAAGACCACACAAGAACAACCAAAAGAAAGTGAATCCGAAGACTTACCAAAGGTTCAGGATCTAAAAATCTCAGAGGAAAAGAAGGAAGTACCAGAAACGAAAAAACAATTGAACGACTCTGAAGCACTAATTAAGGAACAAGAAGATGAAGTTGATGAAGAAATTGTCAACGATATGTTTGGCGGTAAAGATCACGTCTCCATCATCTTCATGGGTCATGTTGATGCCGGTAAATCTACTATGGGTGGTAATCTGTTGTACCTAAGTGGTTCTGTTGATAAGAGAACCATCGAAAAATACGAAAGAGAAGCCAAGGATGCTGGTAGACAAGGTTGGTATCTATCTTGGGTTATGGACACTAACAAGGAAGAAAGAAACGATGGTAAGACCATTGAAGTTGGTAAGGCCTATTTTGAAACTGAAAAGAGACGTTACACTATCTTGGATGCACCAGGCCACAAGATGTATGTTTCTGAAATGATTGGTGGTGCTTCCCAAGCCGATGTTGGTATTCTAGTCATTTCTGCCAGAAAGGGTGAATATGAAACTGGTTTCGAAAAGGGTGGTCAAACCCGTGAACACTCCTTGCTAGCCAAAACCCAAGGTGTCAACAAGATGATCGTTGTTATCAACAAGATGGACGATCCAACTGTCGAATGGTCCAAGGAACGTTATGACCAATGTGTCAAGAACTTAGGTAACTACTTGAAGGCTATTGGTTACGGTAAGGATGATGTTATCTTCATGCCAGTTTCTGGTTACAGTGGTGCTAACCTAAAGGAACGTGTTGATCCAAAGGTATGTCCATGGTACACTGGTCCAGCATTATTAGAATACTTGGATGGTATGACACATATGGACCGTCATATCAACGCCCCATTCATGCTACCAATTGCTTCTAAAATGAAGGATATGGGTACTGTCGTTGAAGGTAAGATTGAATCTGGCCACATCAAGAAGAACCAATCTACTCTATTAATGCCTAACAAGATTGCTGTCGAAATCCAAAATATTTACAACGAGACTGAAAATGAGGTTGACATGGCCATGTGTGGTGAGCAAGTTAAATTGAGAATCAAGGGTGTTGAAGAAGATGAAATCTCTGCAGGTTTCGTCTTAACCTCCCCAAAGAATCCAATTAGAAGTATTACTAAGTTCGTTGCTCAAATCGCAATTGTTGAATTAAAATCTATTATGTCCGCAGGTTTCTCTTGTGTCATGCACGTCCACACTGCTATCGAAGAAGTCACCGTTACTAAGCTTCTACACAAGCTTGAGAAGGGCACCAACCGTAAATCTAAGAGACCACCTGCTTTCGCCAAGAAGGGTATGAAGGTTATCGCTGTTGTTGAAACTGAAGCTCCTGTATGTGTAGAGACTTACCAGGACTACCCACAATTAGGTAGATTCACTTTAAGAGATCAAGGTACCACTATTGCTATTGGTAAGATTGTCAAACTTATTGAATAAGTAAGCAGTCGATGCTGATCCGTTTTTCATGCTTTTATCAATAATATATACATAATTAAATAGATAAAATAAACAATTAGGTAAAAAAACTAATAAATTGTACAGTATTTCTGAATAATCTACTCTTTCTGTATTTGTAATATGGGTTAAATAGATAAACATTATCATGTATCTCATGACACTTGGACAACCTTATTTATCCAATTCCAGTTCCATACATTAAATACTATCTTATAGGTCTCCAATAGAGCCGGTGTAGACAAATATTGCAATGATTGGAATATCATTTCACATACTTATATGGTTGGCCTGTGTTCTAATAAAAATTATCGAAAAGACTAGATTAAAGTGAATACTGAAACTGAAAAAATACGAAAGAGATTAATCATCCCCACTCAAGACATACCCCAACTTTTCTTTATAAAACCTACCAATTGATTAAATTCCAGTGGGTCAACTGAATGTTCTACTGTTGGGTAACTATGAAATTCATACTTTGTGAAATTCCAATCCTTACTAAACAAATCTCTTGCTTCATAGCCTTTGTTGATTCCGACAATTGGGTCAGATTCACCATGTCCATGGAAAATCGGAGTTCCTAAATTAGGACACTTGCTAGTATCCTCATTTTCTGATACCATCATCTTCATACACTCTCTGTCGGTGAACCCCGATAAACAAAATATGCCTCCGATCTTGTAAGGTAAACTCAGTGCACATCCCAGGGCTAGTGCTGCACCTTGTGAAAACCCACCGACTATAATATTCTCCATAGGAATTCCTTTATCGTTCTGTTCTTTGATAAGTTGTGAGACATCTGCAACAGACTTGATAAAGCCATTTCTATCGAAGTTTCTGATAGCAGGGTCCCATTCATGAATATCGAACCAACCTGGCATAACCATCCCGCCGTTGGCTGTGATTGGAATGTCTGGTGCTGCCGGTAGTATGAACTCCGTGTGGTCGAACTTGGCATCCTTTTGCAAGGCCGAAGGGAAGAAGGACCAGCCGTCTGGTGAATCACCTAGCCCATGCATAACGATTAGACCGTGGGTTGCTGGCTGTATCTTTGCAGGAATTCTTAGAGCTTTAATCATGGTTAACTATTCTGGTCTTTGCTTCTTTATTATTCCTTGATTTTGGAAAGTTAAGAAGCTGACAATATAGGTGTGGATACTACCCATAATCTATTTAACAATGAATTTTATTGTCTATACTATTTTTTCGCAGGGGACATATAATTTTTTGGACATCTGCTTCTAGAAGCATCGAGGGTTCATATATATATGAGCACAGTGGAGCTAATTTCAATATGTACTAAGTCTATTGTCAATATAAAATGCTACTTAATTGAAATATTTGCAAGGATCTCTATTAAATTTTCGACTCCCTCAATGACGTTTTCGTCATATCCTTCGCCTGGAGCTGTCCTGGAATGTGCAAAATCGATTAGCGACATAGAACTCAGCGGGGTTTTATCCAAAATCACATCTTCTTCAAGGTCCTCATCATCGCTTTCGTCTTCATAATCTATAAATTCGTCTCTCAACATTGAATCTTGATCATTCTTTTTATCCCACCGTTTGGGATCCCCTTCGTAAATGAAGAGAAGACTGCTCGAGATCATCCGTACTTGCTCATTTAGAATTGTATTGAAGAACAGTTGCAATCTCTGGAGAAATATGGTCTTCAGACTTCTTATTCTCTCCTGCGACAGGTTGTCATTAGTGAAATATAAATCGAGCGCTTCACCTATGCTATCTGCTGTTCTTGACTTACCATACATCTTATTCACAAATATTTTCCCACCATCCTCTTGTACTTCATGGTGTTCCTCGAGCAAACCAGGAGTCTTGCTGTTCTTTTGTATCCTCATCCCACATATTCTAAATCCCAATGAACCTGAAGTCGTCAACTTGCTAACGTTGGCCATCCGAGCTCGTTTCTCCTCTGACGCATCGGAATCATGCAGGACCCTCCCCAATTTGATATCCATTATGTTTGGCTTACTAAAACCTGACAAAAGATTTTCAAGTACAAGAAAGCTCTCCCCATCCACATTGCCATTCTCCTCACCGTCTGCACCTTGCAGATCTGACCCGTCTGTCAGAACATGGATGCCCTTGTCATCTACCGGGACGTTCTTCCCCTCATTCAAAATCCCAAGAAACCTTGGCATCCACGAGCCCAACTGGATATCAACTGCGCCATCATCACCGGCACTGTTATCGCCATCTTCGTCGCTGTTCTCTGACGACACCTGCACATTCTTGTAGAAACTCAATTCCTGCTGGTTCAACGGCTTGAAAACCAGCAGACCATCCTCATCTGTCAAAGTCCCATCGTGGCCCGCAGCCTTATCAACCAGTTCCTTAAACCCCATAGTGATTCCCAGACTCAATGCCCTCTCTACAACATAACCAACACAGCCAGAACCGGAGTCACCCACCAGAGCAACGTCTCCATCACTACTCAAATACTGCATTAACGCAACGTAGTTCCCTTGCGAACCAGTCCAAAACAATGTGCGATGTCCATTACCCGGCCAGAATTTTTCAGAAAAAATGCAAACACCCGTTACCCTCAGATTTCCCACCCACCGACCAATCAGCAGACAGAACGCCTGTTTTTCGCGGAATTTTCCCGTCGCCCGCCGGAAAGCGTCCCGGGCGGAGCTGCACCTAACTTCAATGGAACTTTGGAAGGAACTTCCTTCCAGGCTGGCAAGATCGTGCTCCTTCCGTAACGCTTAAATAAACAACAAACAAGCAGGTTTCCAGTCTCTGGGCAAGGCCTCTTGGGTCGCCTGGTAATGCCCTCTTGGGTTCACCCTCTTGTTCCTTCTTCGGTTGTCACCCTAACGCAACACACGAAACCCTATATACACATACACGTCTATAATGACCACTGACGCAGCCTTCAAGCTGAAAGGTGCTAAGGATTCAGTAAGTTGACTATCATTACATATTTATACACCGGACTTTTTTGATTACTAACATGGGTGCTGCTATTTTATTGTGAATATAAAATATCACTGTGTTATTTATAGTTGGTTTCCTCGTTGTTCGAGCTATCGAAAGCTGCCAACCAGACTGCCTCCTCCATTGTTGATTTCTACAACAACATTGGTGAAGATGAAGATGAAAAGCTAGAAGCTTTCACCACTCTGACAGAGTCGCTACAGACGCTGACAGCTGCTACCAACCAATTCCAAGGCATCAGCGCAGAACTGATCAACCCGCTAGATGACGACAAGGAAATCATCACTGCCAAGCTGCCTGCAAAGAGAAAGGTCGAGCGTGATCCAAATGCTCCAAAGAAACCACTAACTGTTTTCTTTGCCTACTCTGCCTATGTTCGTCAAGAACTTCGTGATGCTAGACAAAAGGCCGGCTTGGCTCCACTATCTTCCACTGAAATCACCCAGGAAATTTCAAAGAAATGGAAGGAAATGAGTGATGCTGAGAAGGAGATATGGAAACAAGCCTACACTGTTGAACTAGAACACTACCAAAAGGCTAAGCAAGAGTACCTAGAGGCCAAGAAGAACGGTACCCTACCAGCATCTTTAGTAGCCCCAAGCCACGCCCCGGTCCCAATCCCATTCAGCTTGCTCCAACACGACGAAAGCTTCGAGGAAAAGAGACCCCGTGAGGACGAATCCGTCACCACCGAAAAGAAAAAGAAGAAGAAGAAGAAGGATAAGAAGAAGGACAAGTCATCTGGTAATTAATGACACCCCACCCCCTCTCTACCTTTTCTCATACATGATTGTCAATGTATTCCCTCTTTGCTTCTTCCTGCGAACTTTTTTTCTAATGACTTTGAAGGGCAAACAGATGTAACATTATAGTTTATGTAACTTACAAATAAAAAAGCAAGAAACAACATTCTGGTTGTTTTTCTATATGATCCAAGTTTAATTGTCAGTTATAAATATTCTAACTACTAAATGGTATCTTTATCGATATTGATAAGGATATGTATTTTGATATTTTATTTTATTTATTGTATATATACATGGGTAGAATGGCAGCTGCGTCAAGGGAAAGAAACAGGTACTCATTCCTTATTTACTTGAAGGATTTCATCAGCTAATAGGTTCTGAACTATATCAACCTTCTTGACTGGGGAATCTTCCGGACGCTTCCACTCTTCAGGGAACTCATAATCGTTTCTCTTCTTACGCAAATTTTTAGCGACCGTGTGTCTTGTGTCTAAAGGAATATCACTGAAGTCGTCAGACATGTCCTTTGCCTCCTTCATCAGTCTTTGGAAAACATCATGCAAGTAACGCGCATTCTGTGCGGCTTCTGGATAGCTATCACTGGACATCTTGAAAACATCCGTTTCATGATCGTAACGTGTACGTGCTAACAGACGCAGTTTGTGCAACTCTTTTTCGTTCAGCCCAAGATCCTTGGTCTTTACACTCAACACAACCTTCTTTGCATTTGGATGTTCTTCACCGACATATGTGGTGTAACGATACGTGATCGGGTGAGTTTTCACAGATGGACTCTTGTATTCTTGGCGATACTGTGCTAGCAATGGAAGCTCGTGTACAGCAAGTCTATTGTAGAAACGCTGTTCACGGTGCTCGGCCACAATATCCAACGCAGGGGATGGTAGCTCGTCAAACTGGAACGGTCTTAGACCGTGCTTCAAGGTGGCCTTGCTGACCATACCGTTACCCATAGTCTGTTTGTCATTTTCGTATATCTTTTTGATCTGTTCCTTTGGCATTCCACTGAACTCAGCAGTGGTGAGCAAGGCATTCAATTCCTCCTTAGACCTCTTGTATGAAGGTCCAAGCTTTGCCTTTCTCTGCCAATACAGCTCAATTATCTTCTGTGGGGGTAGACCTTTCCACTTGGTTGGTTCCAGAAACAGGTCGGGGGACTCAGTCGCAGCTGCGGCAGAATTAACAGCAGGGGACTCTGCATCAGTAGAGATCCCGGCCTTCAGCACTTGTGAAAACACCGGTCCCTTGGCCAATTTCACTCCGTTTGCGGTTAATAATCTCAAAGGCACCATCATCATCGTTGCTCTAGTGCGTGACTGGAAAGATATACCACCTACACTACTCACAAATAGTTGATCACCGGCTCGTCTCGATCAACAACTCTCTGTGCCAACTGAAATTCCTTATGAATTGGTTTTCCAGATTGCCAGTCTGAGCAACATTTCCGTACAAGATGATACAGTCACATGCACACATCACTCCCAACGACACACGCGCAGATAAACACGACGGACCCGAAAAAACTTGACGGACCCGAAAACTCGAATCGACGACCAAACAGAACATGGCAACAAACGAAATCCCACAATATTACGTTATTGATTAGAGTGGAAAAACCCAGTGCCAAGTACGAGTTTAAGGGAGCCATCATTTGACACCCGTCTGTTTATATATTGGCGTTTGGTTTCATGCATATAGGAGGGTAAACACACACACACATATTCTGTTATTATTGTTATTGTTTAAATGGCAAGAATCGGAAGGAGAGGTAAGACTCCCAGGGAGCCAAAGGAAAAAGTTGATGATGAGATGAGCAATCCGTCAAATGTGCTCTCATCGATTCTGAAAGTGCTAGATCTGTCGTTTGAGCGTGATATAGGAATGCTCAACGGTAAAACAGTGCGGACCTTGCCGAATAGGAAAACACTGGTGGAATTACAAGGCCAATTGAACCAGCTACACGAATTGTTCGGAACAATAGCGGAAAGTGATCAAGCTTGTATAGACCGCATAAGGGAGATAAGAGATACGCGAGCAAGCGCACTAGATAAAGCTAAATCAACAAGAAGCACATCTATAGATTCAAATGCGACCGCAGCACCCGCCTCAACAGAACCTGTTACCGAGAAGCAAGATGTTGTCGATGATGATGAGGACAAGCCATTGTCGGAACAGCAGGATCGGTCAAGAACATCGACCACTGCAGATGAAAATGCAGAAGGTAATACTGGTACAACTGGGAATGATCGTGAATCCAGCGAACAACCCACTATTCAGAAGGGCAGGAAACGTCCACTAACTGTTCAGGACGATGAAGACGGAGATAAGAATACCGACGAAGCACAGCCGAACAAAACCGCACAGGACAATCTAACAGAGACTACACAAACCAATACCAACACCCAGAATAACGATGAACCACTACATAAGAAACCAAAATCGGAGATTGATATACATAAAATGGAAAATGATCCTTCAGTGAAGAATCCTAAATCAGAATTTGTGGTTTCTCAAACTTTACCAAAAGCAGCCAGCGCTCTGGGCCTTTACAATGAGGACGGACTGGAGAGTACTGGTGAAGAATACCTGAAAAAGAAATACAACGTTGCTAGTTACCCAACTAACGACCTGAAGGAGTTGCTACCAGGCGAATTACCGGATATGGACTTCTCCTGTCCAAAACCAACAAACCAAATACAATATAGTACGTTCCTATCATTTGTGGATAATTTCCTTAGAGAACTAACTGATGAAGACATGAAAATATTAAAATCAAAACATATTATACCTCTAGATCTTGAAATGGACAAGACATATGATACAGATGTGACACCCTTTATAATCCCTAAATTGGGCCCATTGTATACCAATACATGGCTTAAACTAGATGCCAATAAAAATGTTGGAAATACATCTCCACCTATAGTTGACAATCCCTCTAGCATTATGCCAAAAAAGAGTCCAGCCGATATAAACGATTCAATACTGGAAACAGAGGATATATCGTGTGGACCTTTAGTCTCAAGACTGCTATCAGCAATATTAAAGGACGAGTCGAACCAAACCGCACAAGAAATGGTAGGTGGGGCCACAAATACCGCAAACAATTCGATAAATAAGACTAATACAGACCCGGAAAATGAACAACCAGGAATAGATATATCTGGCAACATTGATTCCGAGGGTCATGAGAACACACCTTCTGAAACCACTGTTCATACACCTATGAGCGACATTGACGACACCTCGAAGTTCAGTGCGAATGGAGGAAGCTCTACCAGCTCGTTTAGACTAGACCAAGGTTGGAAAATAAATAATATCAATCTGGATTACCTGACGCTTGAGGAAAGACTAAAGCGAGAGCTAAAGTATGTTGGTATATACACCAATATTCCAAAGGATGAGAATAACCCCAACGGAGGTGAACCTAATTGGTTGACTGGCAGAGAAGATGACGAAATCAGTGCAGAGTTAAGGGAATTACAAAGCTCATTGAAGCAAGTGACTGTAAGAAATAAGAAACGTAAAGATATATTAATTCCAGCATTGGAGAGGCAACTAGCATGGCAAGAATACTCATCCATTGCCGAGGACTTGGATAAACAAATCGATCAAGCCTATATTAAGAGAATCAGGGTGCCAAAAAAGAGAAAGAAGCATCATGGCTACAGCACAGCAGGTGGTGTCAACACAGGCACTGCCTCACAGATCGCTCAACAGAAAGCTGCCAACTCAAGCTTGAAAGCGTTGCTAGATAAGCGGAAGAGATGGATAACAAAGATTGGGCCATTATTTGATGCCCCTGAAATCATGAAGCGCATTCCGAAGAAGAGTGTGTTTAACGACATGGACCAAGAAGAAGAGGACGAAGAAGAGGATGTCTTCGAGGAGAGCCGAAATGGGAAGGACGAAGAACTTGAAACATAAGAAGTCTTGTGACCAATGGTATGTATTCAGTCGATAGCATGTAAAGTGTAGTTATTACTAATTGGACTAAGCAAAAAACAAATAAATAAACATTTAGATACTAATTTTTTGACGCAAATGCTGGATTACATTCCTTCTCCTAGAAAGGCAACCAAGAACATATTTGCTGTTCACTTTATTCCACAAAAGATCCTCTTTTCTGAAAGGGAACAATAGAAACCCGAGCCCGCCGAGGTTTCAATTTTTTTAGAGGTTTTTATATCTTGTGTCACACATGTAAACTTCCTAAACGGGTAATTACATGGTTTTCAAGCTGAATTTTTAAAGAACCCCAATACCAAACAATAGTATTGAATATAGCATTAACTCTAATCGAGTTTCAAGATTAAGCAGCCATAGTGTATTGCTTATGGATGCTGAACCATGTAATTTAGAATTTATAACATTGAGAACAGTGAAAGAAATTGTATAAAAGGACTGGCAACTTTTAATGATATAGTGTTGTATTGCTTCATGTTTATTTGTATGTTTTATTGTAATATATAAAAATAACCATCCAATAAACACACAAACACAAATACACAGCTAATAACAACAATGCAACCATCTACTGTTTCCACTTCTGCTACCAAAAAGGACACCGCCTCTGAAAAGAAGGACAATTATATCATCAGAGGGTTATTCTGGGACCCAGCCTGTGTTATTGCTTAGACGACCCAAACAGATCTTTGCAAAATATGCCTAGTAATATTCACATTTTTCTTTTACACCAATTCAATCCCTTTTTTGTTCTTTTGCACATAATTGTGGCTGTACGGTTGCCGTTATGCGATGATTCTGTTTAGCAATTCTAAGTTAGAATACATAATATGTATATTTATATATTCTAAGTAGACGTAAACGTTTTACCATTCTATCATTCTTTTTTATTTGATTTTGATTTTCATATCTTCATTAATTCGTGCAGAGTTTTGTTGCTATGGGTTTGTAGCCATAGACCTTGGGAGCTCGATGTCGTCATTCTTTTGTTGCTGCACTTGCTTCTTGTTTATTGAGCGCATAGTTTCGTTGTCTATCTGTATGAAGCCAGTGGGTCCGACTACGTACGAGTCTAGACAATGATTCTTGATGTTTAGATCCGAGCTACGTTTATTCAGTTTTTGGGTGGACTTACCAGGGTAATAGATTGGCTTATTGTTGGTGTCAAACGTTGGCGGTTTCGTTTGTTTCAATACCACCATACCAATCCACTCTGTGCTCGCCAGGAAAGGTCTTACACAACGCAATGAATCCCTGATATACCTGCGTCTGGACATGTGTTTGACTACAGGGGACCATTTGACATCGTCACTGCCATAAGGGGTGCGTGAAAGTGAACTCATTACAGAACTGGATCTGTTTCTGAGGTTGAGATGGGGTTCATGATTGTGAGCCTCCTCCTCTTCCGCTTCCGCTTCCTCTTCATCATCCTCATCCTCATCGTCTTCACCATCGTCATCATCTTCAGCTCCAAGGTCAGTAGAATGGGACATCTGATCTTCTCTATTCTCTTCGACCTCTTCATATGCACTTGTAGCTGTGTATTCTAGTATTACACCCAGCACCTCATCCATATCGCGCTGCAAAGTTGAGGTGCGAGTAAGTGAGTTTGTGTCTGAGTCATCGGTTTGGGACTCCTGTGCCGAAGAACTTGCTCTTGATCTAGTTGTTACGATGCTGGGGGAGAGTGAGTGTGCTCTGGATGGGAACACACTTGCAACTGATTGTGGAGATGAGACTGAGCGTTCCCTTGCAAACTGGCGGGTTGGGGCAAAACCAGGTGCTGGTGGGAGTGTGACTTTGGGTGTAGAGGTGTCGTGGGGTATGGAAAGTTGCGCTGGTGACTGTTTGTTGCTATTCGATTTGAACAGGGTCCTTAGTTTGCCTGTGAAGTTTGTCTTTGAGGAACCCGTGCTTGCCATTCTTCTCGAGTCCTTAGTGACATTCTTTAGCTGGGGTTCGTGGTTGTCAATACCCAACATGCGGTCTATATCTGATGCGTTAGGGTTGTACCGTGCTCTGTACATGTTGTTGTTTGCCTTGCTGAAGTTGTTTGGCATGTTTTCTTGGATGCTGCATTGTGCTATGGTAGTTGATCTGAGTCTTGTTGATTTGTAGTTGTGGTACCTGTTTGAAGTGTGATTGTGATTGTTACTATGACCGTGGCGTGCACTACTTGTATGATTTCTACGACTTCTACGACTTCTACGACTTCTACGACTTCTTCTTCTTGGCACTATTCTGTAGTCTGGGTAGTCCCTTATTTCTATGTCTAGGGAAACTGAAATGCCCATACTGAGGTATACAGTCCATGATATCATGTCATCTACATGTGAGAAGTTTACTAGGAACTGTTCAGACTCGCAGCGCATGCGTAGGACAAACGCCTTCTTTGTGTAGTCTGTTGGCATACCGAATTTGGCATACTGCAGGGAGTAGGACCTATACAGGGTGTCTGTTGTGAGGTACTTGTTCTTTTCCTTTGCTATAGCTGAACAAATATGTTTAAGGTCGTATTTTGTGAAGTTGTAGGTCTTCTTTGGGGAGAATGAGAAGATCTTTGATTTAGCTAGGGAGAGTGCGAGTGATGAGGTGGATGAAGATGCCGAGGATGAAGGTGGGAAATCGGTGAGGTAGTTTTCAGTACTGTTAGGGTAAGTCATGATTCTGTCTGTGAGTGTACTATCCAAGTGGTATAAGTTCAGTTGTGTTGAGTTGATCTCCATGATGTAGTCTGTCCAAGGCTTTACAGGGGCCTGATCGTAGGGTGAAGACCATTCTGGCTTCACCGATACGATTGTGATGTTGTTTACAGCTGGAGAGTATGAAGGAGGGGTGTCATTAGTAGAACAAGGCAGTACATTCTCGAATATCGGGTACCGTATTGCAGTATTAGGGTTTGCGTCCGTGTATGAGGGTGGTTTTGCCGGCTGGGGGTCTATATACGAGAGAAAAGGGCATGTACCATGTGGGAGAGATGGTTCCAGTTGTTTAAGGACGAGAGTATCCAGTTGATTTACATTTGTGGTGGAAGAAGCCGGGGAAATGCCGTCCATTATACTGCTATTGCAGTTGCTGGTGTCACTTGAGACCGTAGCATACTCGTCTGTCGAAGCCGAGTGTGAGGAAGTTGCGTATGGTACTTTGAGCAGGTCTAAGTCATTGTGGAGATAGTTGTGGTGGGGGAGTGTGAGCAGGTCAGCCATGTGGGGAAGTGACAGCAGTGTATTAATACAATATACTATACTATACTATACTATACTATGCTATGCTATGCTATGCTATGCTATGCTATGCTATAATATACTTAATTTGTTGTCTATTTGAATGGCAACCCCCTTGGAACTAGCAGAACCAGCAGCCATCACTGTCTGCATCCTCAAACCAGTATATATACACACATACAAACACACAGATGCTTTACAAACGGGTCTACAGATAGACATTGTTCCTGATAGCCAGCAACTGCGGGACCGGATCAACCACGCTAAGCCCCTGCGGCCGCGTCTGTGCGCCGGCGTGTGTGCCACTGCTTACGCACGCAGCACAGTAAGCAACTATGTAATCCGCAGAGAAACGGCCGCAGAGACACACAAACGCAGCACACAAACGCGGCACGGTATCCACGCGCTGCGGGTCCCGGCTGCGGCAGATCTCCGGCGCAATTTCCCTCGGGTGGGGCGGGTGCTGCCCAATGCGGGGCGTGCCGGGGTGGATCGCCGGGCGGATTTGTGTGTGGGAGCGACTGTATAGCGTGTGGTTCTGTGTATTGGTATATGGGTATATGGGTATATGGGTATATGGGTATATGTATATATGTATATATGTATATATGTATATATGTATATATGTATATATGTATATATGTGTGTGCTAGTTCGGTAGCAATCGATTAGACCTCTGGGTTCAGGATGAAGTCGCAGAAGTACTTGACGGCGCCGTAGATTTCCTTGCCCACGGGACGGATGAACTTAGGTGGCAGCAGAAACCCGTGGTTGCCCGTGTCCCTCAACTTCAGCTGCAATGCCCAGTGCGCACGACTGGTGTACATGTAGTCTAGTGCAGACCCACCGCCGGCTCCCGGTGTTAGGTCTGAACCAGTGTCCTTGCACGCCGCGGTGACACCGTAGTTCTTGTGCTTCCTCTTGTTGTTTCTGATCGCCTTCGACAGACCAAATGCCAGCTCCATCAGGTTCTCAAGGTCCCGTGGAACCGCATCGCACGAGTACGCATACGGGTATAGGATCTCCTCGGCGTACGAGTGGAAGTCCAGGTACCCAAAGATCTTGTAGTCCCTCTTGATCTCCTTCAGGTACACGTCCCATATCTTGGCCTCTGTAGCATCCAATGGAGACTCCCCGTTGTAGTTCTCGCTGCATGGGAAGTCGTAGTTCTTCTCCCACTCAAAGTCAAACGACCGGTCAATGTCGATCCCCTGGCACGTCGACAGGTACGTGTCCTGTCTGTTCTTACGCCACAGACGGTCGGTGGTCCACGTGTACTCGTACCCGTCAGGGTTGAACACCGGCACAAAGATAAAGTCCAGCGAGTTCAGGTACCGCGTTTCACGGTTCTTCACATTGTAATTTGCCAACAACTTCTCCATTGCAAAACACGCCGTAGTGATCCCAATCCATTCCCTCGCGTGGATCCCACCAGTGATGATGATCGTCTTCTTGTCTGGGTTCGCAGTAAGGTTCCCTGCAGACAAGTGGATCGCCTTCAATGCACGACCTTCAAACGTCTCACCAATAGTCTCAACCTTCACCAGACTAGGGTACTGTTCCTGTAGCGTGTCGTACCAAGCCTCAATCGTCTCCAAATCCTGATACTGCCTAAAGAACCCATTGCCAACACCAAGATTCTCTGACGAGAACCACGGTTGTTTCCCATGCTCCCTCTCACCCTTTACCTTAGTCTCTGCAATGAGTTTGTCCAGGTCGTCAATCAGCACATCATACGACAACCCCTCAGCGACCCCACTTAGGTCCACACCCCTGGACAGTCTGATATCAACCGAATCTGGACCCCTCGACCACACATCGTAGTCAACAGTCAGCGGTCTAATAATTTGGTCCACCACATGCGACACATTATCGCTATGGAACCTATATACAACATAGTCGGAGTAATCCACCGCCCCATCCGTCTCCGCATGCACGACTGGTGCTGGAACAACACTCAGCATCGCCAACACCGCCTGGAAAATCACCTGTGGGCGCCTGTATCCTTTGAAACTATATTTCGACATACCGTATCTATTGCTATGCCCTATTGCCCTATAGTTCTATTGCCCTGTTGTACCCCATGCAACCATCTCCACCTTTAATCGTCCCCAGCGGCCTTTATCGATTCTTATCGCTGCCCGACAGTCGCCGCGCGATCACTACACACGAACACCGCGCCCCCCTTGAGCTGCCAATGCTCTGTTCTGGGGTCCCTGATGGAGTCTCTTCCACAAGGTTTACTACCACTCTGCATCGGTCAACCAGGATAAGCTTTACTGCAATGGGACCCTCATCTCAATGGCCTCGACAACAACTCCACAATTACATAAGTACAACAGCACTAGCCTCCTCTGTACGAATACATGATATAGGTATTGCCACCCCCCACAACGCATACCCCCACCCACACAAGACTCACACACTTACACATACACATACACTCTTCCTTACGAATAAAATATGTCTGAAGAACTGTCACCAACTACTAGCAGGGTCGACCTGACCAAACAGACATTTGTCACTGACCCAGAAGGCAACAAGGTGGATCTCCAGAAACTCTCACCCCAGGAACTTAAACTGTTCAACTTGTACGGCAAGTTGCCTTCGAAGAAGGACCTACTAAAGCACAAGATGCAGGAGAGGAAATACTTCGACAGTGGAGACTACGCCATGAACAAAGCAGGTGTCATCAAACCAAACGACATGATCATGAACTCCAACAACAACCTCCCCGTAACAAACCCTACGGGACTAAGGGAGTCAATCATACGGAGAAGACTCAGCAATAGCGCAGGAAGTATCGATGCTTCTACTTTCAACAAGATAGAGAGACAGGGAAGCATATCAAGTGGTGCTCCCCCAAGATCCCCAAATAAATAATAAATCAAAGTAATCAAATAAATAAATATATAATATAAATAATATAGTATAGTATAATATTGCTTAGGCTCTTTTGTAAATTCATAGATTCATACCCTCGCTAATAGTTGCTCAGCAAGTATCTGCCCAGCTTACCAAAGATCAGTAGACTGAAGAAATAAAAGTCCATGACGTAGAGCAAGAAAGAGTAGTCTCCACTGTTCAATGGCACCGTCTGCATGGAAATAATACAGCTCATGAGACTGATCACAGTACCAACAAGGAGCACCGAGTACGACCCATCAAAGAACAACCACATGATCACATTCAACAGACCCCACGCACTGGCTGCTTGCATGGACGATGTCCAATCTAAATTCTTGATACCCAGACAAACACCAAACATACAGTTCAGACTCTTCAAAAGGGACAGGAACTCGTTACTGCTGTTTTCGTTGTAATTGAACGATTCAAACAGCATATTGTCAACAAGCGGAACAATGAACCCACATAAAACACCCAGTACACCGAATACAAGCCCACGGGGCACATCTATCATATTCTGAACTACATAGTCCGAGATGGTGTCCAATGTTACCCCAAGCATACCGTTCTTCAAAGTATTGCTGTCGTATATTCCGTTGCACAGAGTTGCAAAGATAACCCCAAAGAAAAACAGCACAAACCCAGAGAACACAAGGTTCACCAGCTTGACATGCATCTTCTTCGCAGCTAGGGCCCCGTCGGCCTTGTTATGCGATAATTCCTCCACTTTGCTATAATCTTGCTCGTTCTGGAATATATCCTGGTCATGAATACCTAGCAACGTCGGCTGCACGAGGTTGCTGTCACTGCTCACTTTCTTAATGTTAGATCTGCTTCTCATCATACTCCCTATATCAATGGTCCTCTAGAACACACAATGCCAAGACTCAATCGTAAATCCCCATGAATTGTACTGCACTTGAATACGTATTTTCACCGTATTGTTTATATAATATAGATTCCCCTGCAAGATCCTACAAAAAATTACCTGCACAAAGGAACGACTAACGAATGAAAAGCGACTACCGAATAAGAAACGATGACCAATATAACATACACTATATAAAGTTCACACACACACACACACACAGTGGATCATGCTGCGACCAAATGCTAACCCACATATATCACAGCTGACATACCTCAAAACCAAACCAGACGCGGATCATGCACATTCTTTGCTCCAGGACCTCACCAAGGCAGTCTCGTACCTGATGAAGACACAGAAGTTGCAGGTGAAGACTCTTGCCGAGTTCTACCCGTCGGATAAGAAACTGCTGGGTCTTAATGTAAACCATGGGGCCAAGATAATGCTCAGACTGAGATCACCACAGGATGAAACCATTTTCTTTAGCTGGGAAGCTATCATGGAAACAATGATCCACGAGCTGGTGCACAACCTGTTTGGACCCCACGATAGCAAGTTCTACAAGAAATACGAGGAATGGAGAGCAGAACAGTGGAGTCACGAGAGATTAGGGCTCAGGGACAACTTCCTCGGGTCAGGAAGGAAATTAGGATCCACCACTCCCAGAGATGGACGAAGGGTTGGTGCCGCTGCGGCCAAGAGATTCACAGGGAAGGGCGTGAAGTTAGGAAGTGGAAGCCTTGCCACTGTCACCACACAGCGGCGGTTGACACCGAGAGAAATGGTGGCATTAGCGGCAAAGAAGAGATACACGGATGAGAAGAAGTTGCGGCATGACGATGTGGTCAACGTTAAAGAAGTCATGGATGCCCATGACATGATGGAAAGCCAAACTGAGACGATTATAATCATAGACGATGAGGATGAGGAGACAGAGAAAGAAACCAAGGAAAATCCGGTTCAGATTATTGATCTGACCTGATACGACCATTCCCAACCTGCATAAACAGCATACCAATACCCATACAGCACAGATACACATATCTTTTGAAGGAGAGAATGCTAAATTACAATTGTTACATAAATATCTTGACAATATTTCTTATATCTCTACAAAAAAGTACATGAATAATTAAATAAATAAAAGAAGAAATATACACATGGGGTGGACTGTACAGACTCTTAACAGCAACCCAACTTGCTGAAGAACCCCTTATGCTCACTGGACATATCGTTGCTGCCGTTACTGAAGGTTTGCACCGGTTGTTGGGGTTTGTTGACGGGCTCTGGTTGATGTTGTGCTTGGTACCTGTTGCCATAAGGTTGCTGCTGCTGTTGCTGCTGTTGCTGCTGTTGCGAGGTTTGCTGCTGTTTCAACTTCTGCTGTTGTTGTGTGTACTTTTGTTGAGTCTGCTGCTTGTAGGCCTCGTACGATGTTGGGTCAAGCTTGTTGACATTGCCACCGTTCATTTGGTTCTCCATATGCATTTGTTGTTGGTGAGCTTGTGCTTGAGCTTGTGCATGTGCCTGTGCTTGAGCCTGGGCCTGTGCTTGTGCTTGAGCGTGCTGTTGGGCTTGTTGCTGTTGCATCATTTGCTGGTGAGACAGCTGTTGCAATGGGCTCTTCAAGTTCTTGTTGTTGTACTGATGGTGACCATTTCTATGCTTTCCTTTATCGTTTGGTGGGTTTGGATGGCCGTAGCCATGCAGGTTTGGTTTTTTGTTTATGCTTAGATCCCAACCACTGCCCCCGTTGAGTTTCATCCAGTCGTACTGTCCGTTTGCCACTAGGTTGAGGTCATCCAGGACGGAGAGCAGTAGTTTTCTGTAGCCTTCGTAGTCTGGTGTTTCTTCGAACGAAAGGTTCCTGACGATCTCCAGGTAGCGGCCAAACTGTATTGGGTATCCCTGTGCGAGGTCGTACACGTTTGTAGTTCTCTTCTTCTCCCCGATCTTTTCGTACTTCTGCTTGTTGTTTGGGGCTTTTAGTCCCTGCCATGGCAGTTGGCCCTTGAGGAAATAGAAGAACACGTGACCGAGTGATTCCATATCGTCTCTTCTGGACTGTTCTCTGCCGAGATGTGTGTTGATGGACATGTATCTTGCTGTTCCGCTGAGTGATTTCTTTTCACGGTATGGGATGTGTTGTTTAGTCTTTGGGTCTCTGTACTGCTTTGCCATGCCAAAATCTATGAGATGGATGTTGTTCTCATCTGGCTGGCCTGGTCTGCCAATGAGGAAATTGTCTGGTTTGATGTCTCTGTAGATGAGGTCGTGGGCGTGCAGGTCTTCAATCAGTGTGATCATTTGTACTGCGATCTGTACTACTGTTTTCACTGAGAATTTCCTGCCACACCAGTCGAACAAATCCTCCAGAGATGGGCCTAGTAGGTCAATGACCAGGATGTTGTGCAGACCCTCCTGTCCGAAGTAGTATGCGAGAGGCACATTGGGGGTTCCGGCTAGGATCTTGTATGTCCTGTACTCGTCCTTCAACTGTGGAGCTTCTGTTTTGCGGGGTTCGAACTTGATTGCTACGGTGGATCCGTTGATCATGTTGATACCTTCGAAAAGGACACCAAAAGAGCCCTCTCCGATCTTCTTGCCTATCTTGTAGTGTAGACCGACTATGGAAGAGTCGGTGTTGCTGTTATTATTGGTGTTGTTGGTGTTGTTATAGTTGTCGTTACCACCGTTGGCCATCGAGTTGAAATTGTTGTTGTAACGTTGGTTTTGCATTCTTGATTGTGGCATCTGGTTGTTTGCCATGTGGTTAACTGCCATGGGGTTGTTCTGTGCTGTCGCCATTTCTGCGTGTGAATTGTTGCTATACTATGTGTATGGACTGAAATGTTGTAGCCATTAAAGGACTGTCCTGGCTGTAGTGTATCCTTGGTGCGGTTGTGCTGTTATGCTATTTTGATCGGGATACAGATACAACAAGAAACAGGTGTATCCGTGTTATTGATATAGTTGAGTTTATATCTCAGTTGATGTGGTGTGGAGAAGATGTGGTAGGTTACTCCCCGTTTGCAGTTTGCAGTTTGCAGTTTGCATACCTGTTGGATTCAGAATGAAAATCTGCATTATCGCAGTGTTTGCTGCCAATGTTTGTTTATTTTTCCCATACGACCAGGACAGAACAAGGCATGAAAAGCGGTAGAAAACAGGTGCCGCGTGTGCGGGGCCCGGCAGCAGCCGTGGTTCCTCCGCGGGTTTCTTTTTCTCTTTTGTTGTTCGCTGACGGAAAAAAGAAACCGGACATCACGACCCACGGGCCACCACAGGCAAGCGACACCCACCCACACACCATCACAAAATCCAATCAGTCTATCAATCTATAAATCTATGGATAATAGCAAGCGTTGTAATATTATAACGTGTCTTGTTGTGTTGCGTTTACATAAGTACAAACACATATATACATATACTTACGTGAGGGAGAGAGGGGAGTGGTCATATGGTGCCTGCATCACTTAGACCCTCCTCGTCACTCGAGTCGTCAAACTGGATCTCGTCGATATCCTTGTCGTCGACCCAATAGTCGTCGATCGTGGCTGTCCAGTCCTTGATGACCTTCTTCTGTTGTTTCTTTTCTGTTTGTACGACGGGGTTCCTGCTGGCTTTTTCTTCTTCGTACTTGTGGTACTCATCGAAGATGTTTCCGTCGTCTGCTGAATCCGGGCGCGCGGTGTGCTGGTGCTGCGGGGAGCCGCCGACGTGTTGTTCGCCCTTGTGGTAGACTGTCGGGTTCACGCGGCGCAGTTTCTTGAGCTGCGAGATCAGCTTGATGGACTGTGCGGAGAACGAACTGTTACGTCTCTTTTGCTTTGGGGTTTCTGGCTGGTAGTTGTAGCTGCCCAGCAGTGGGACCTTTTGGGAAGAGCGCTGGTCGTTTCTCAGCGTCCCGAGGTCCTGGAGTGTGTCGTTGTCGTTGTCGTCGAACACGCTGTCGAACGTGTCGTCGTCTGAGCCCGTGAGGGACTCGATGTGCATGTATGAGAAGTCCTTGTCGAACTGTACGGGCGTCGTGTTATTGTTCCTTATAGTAGCCGACATTAAATTGTTGTGTGTTGTTGTGTGATATTGTTGTGTTGTGGTGGGGTTCTAGGGGATAACCATAAACAAGAAAAACAATGCAACAACACAAGAGATATACACCTACGTGGTCCCCTTATATATATGCATACAAGTCCTTGAACAGGCCCACGAGCATGTGTATCTGGCAATACACATGTGGGCCCTCTTCATCAAGTAACCACACACGCGTGGCCCACGCACGCACCCGTGGTATCCCTGCCCATGTGCCCACTGGCATCCTTATCGCACCTGCCACAGACACTTATCTCTGTATGCATCTCCAGGTACGCTGTCTATGCACATCTGCATCCCTCTCCTCTCATCGGTCTCCGGGCACGTGGGACCCCGCTGCGGGCTCTGGGTGCTTCACCCTCTCGGCACGCGGCTGTGCACGCCCGGCACGTTGCTGTAGTCATCGATAACGGAACAAGGAGAGAAAAGGGGAACACAGCACAGACACGGCCGCACAGAGGCACCCTCCGCACCGTGTAGATCGTCAATCCACACTGTGGCACAAGGAACAGGGAACTGGGAACAGGGAACATAGAGGTCCAAAGGGTTAAATCATAGGGTACGTACTTACTTATCTATACATAAACAGGCGGGGGGCGGGGGCCGGGGGCTGTGGCGCACGCGCTTAGTGTTTGCCCGCGAGCACGTGCGCTTCCTGGTCCTTCTCCACATTCACCTTGACACCGTCTTTCTGGCCCAAGGTGTGCAGTTTGGAGTTCAGCCCGCCCATGAAGTCGTCGTGGATCTCGAAACTGAATCCCTTGATCAAACTGTACTCGTGGGTTACTTTCCCGTTGAACTGTGTGATCAGGTTCTTGAAGTTGCTCACCACGTCCTCCGTCACGGCGGCATCGGGAGCATCAAGGCTGAGAATATACGAGGTGGTGGATTCTGGTTAGACCGGTTATTGGCTTTGTTAGTTTCTTAGTAATTTTTCACACTTGAATTGCATGGCATGGTATATTCGCCACGCGGGCGACGAAGAGGGGGTACATACTGGCTTGGGTCATAGGGGTAAGGAACACGAACGAGAGAAATAAAAAGTCTAGGATTCTTAGTAGTGCAATTCTCATGTATTGGTTAGAACAAGAAATTGATCTGAAATGTACTTACCCATCCTGTACCAGGGCTCAAAACACACACACACACACACACTTATAACCCACCGGATCGCTCTTCTCTTTTATACCATTCACCGGTTTCCCGAAAACTTCCCGCTTATCTTCAGGGGAGCAGCGGATGTCTGGGTTTCCCACCGCAACCGCAGCGAGAAACACCAGAATGCGGGCAGTGACGTCGTGGTCATGTGATCACATGTATTAAGCGATTACGGAATAGAGTACTTATGTAAGCAGAATATAGAACGGACGAACAAACGGAAAGGCTGGAGGGGACAGCATACGTATAGAATAGACAAAAGTGCTTAGCGAGTGTGGTGTGCGGTGTGCGGTGTGGCAATTGGTTCATGGGAATAGTTCCATCAGCGAGCTGGTGCTGTTGACCCCGTTGGCGACAGCAATGCTTAGTAGGATCTGCGCTTGAACTGGTGTCAAGTACCCACCTGCGATGGCACCTGATGGCAGTGTTGCATCGCTCAGGTACGCAATCTTGCTGCCACTGTGTGCAAACACCACGGGAACACTCGTTTCAGGAAGAGCCGAAGTGGCATTCACAGACCCTGCACCAACAACAACCAAACCGCTCAGAGAAGAACTCAGGGACTGCGCCATCGAACTAGAGAACCCCTCTTGGTATATGATTGGCACAGACGGAATGCTTGAAACGTTTGGATTCGTGAAATTCTGGAACTTGGTTCTCAATGCAGAATCACCAGCAATCAAACTAGGCATGCATGCCTCACTAAACCAGTATGGCTCCCAGTTGTCCCCTACAACCCCGACGGCAACCCCAAACGGTGGAAGCACTGCGGAGTATATAACCTTAGACTTGGTCACAATCAGTGGACCGCGCGCAGTCGCATTCTGGTCTTGTGCAACAACAGTGCCCAGACTGATATCGTTAGTGATGACGATAGTCATGTTCGTGTCAAACACAATAGAACTAAAGAACCCGATAGATTCGAGTGACTGCTTGTTGCACAGGATAACAATACTGTCAGACGAAGATCCCTTCTGCATAGTACTGTTGATACGAGATACTAATTGGTACAGCTGCGTAGCATTCAATGTTCCCGAAGAATTGAACAGTGTTTGCGTGGTCAGGTTCGTCGACAGAGGCATTTGGCCACCAGCGATAAACACCGTAACAGTACCAGCACCAGCACCCCCACCAGACTGAGTACCGTTGGAGCTGGAGTTGCTGCCGTTGCCTGGCGACATTGTCCCATTAATAGACATGTTCTGTCTTGGATAGAGGTACCTGTTTGGAAGGGCAGCAGTGGATCCCACCAAAGTCAAAAATGCGATGATTAAACTTTCAAATTTCATGGCTACAGTTTCTTGATCTTGGTAGAAATATATATTAGCTTATCATTAACAAGCTACTAAGGAATACACACTAATCTCCCCCACCTGACAATCCCCCCATGGGCAATGGTTTATATACCAAAACTACACTATCCCCATCCTAACAAAACTTGTCAAAGAATATAAGGGACCAGTACGTCTGGCCCTTTAAAACCTGGTCAGCCAGAACTGGGCCACTTCTTCTTCCCAACAATGAGCCATCTTCTAACAGGGCACTGCATCTACAACCACCCATTGACAGGTCCCTTGTTTTTACATAAGAGTAGAAACTCTAAAGGAAAAATTAGGGGACCTCTGCATGCAATGTGACACCATGTCCAACATTACACTGTGAATAGTACCATTAAATGCATTGCAGACATGTGACATTAACGTCCCACGTACGCTATTAATAGAGTTGTTTCCTGCTGCATGCACAGAGTCTCATGCAGCGATCCACTCCACGGAACAGATCGTTGCGATACCTTGTCCCTGATTTTTACTCCATGTGCCGTGCCATACAAAAAAAAAAGTATATCCAACCGGAACATCGTAGCACTATCCCCGAGTGTCCACAGACTGGGCCAGTCACTTGCCAGAGTATATAACACCTCCAACAAGTTACTCTCATACCCCCCAGATTGTGATTCTCCTGCTGCTATATAAAAACACCACCTTCCAAGTGCCGCGCTGTGATATTTCCCTTAAAACTATCTCTCAAGCACCACCCCCCAGCTTATAAACCCAGAATACATCAACCGCCCGTTTATCCCTTAATTAATGAGTGAAAAAGTTTCCAAGACTTCGAAAAGAAGCACCAATTCATTAGCAATCAACTCCGTATGTCTCGCTGTGACTTCGTGGGGATTGTACCACGCTTCCCACCTGGTACTACCACCAAACCTGAAACAGGCAGGACACAAACAGTTTTTGACAAACATTTCAGTAGTAGCAACCATGATCAACAACATCACAAACATCGTAAATTGGTTCATCCAAGGAAACCAAGCACCACAATCAACACTCTCTGTCTACTCTGATTTCATCAGCAGACATATCACACTGCCAATTGCATTGGTATTAGAAACTGTGGTCCCGATCGTCTACTGGCCACTAAGACTCTTTGCAATGCACTTGATCATGCAAGGTGTTCACGAAAAGAAGTCACCAATTCCAATCTCTGTCGATATGTCAATCCATCTTTTCCCTATCATTTTCCTGTTGAGTGATCACTACCTCTCTGGATCTGGCTTGAAATTTAAGATACCAAAGACCCAGGCTTGGCTAATAGTTACGTCACTAGGTGTTGCTTACTACAAGTATCTGGCCCTGCTAATTGACCCAAACCTTGGTCAAGCATACCCATACCCCTTCCTAGATGTTGCTGAACCATACAGATCAGTAATCTTCATCTTTGTCACCTCATTTGCATGGGCATTCTATGCTCTATACCAAAAGTACCCACCAGCCTTAAAGGGTATCATGCAGAACAATTTCAAGAAACAAGTATGATCCAATAGATCACATTATGCTTTGCTTTTGCTATTATATAAACTTTTCCTACCAACCAGCAGGAACTAGAATCATACACCTCTATTCAAGATATACAGCTATATATGCCTACTAATGCTTCTAAGCCCTAATGCAGGTATTCTCACCATTTTTACCCGGCTTAAATCTTCCTCGCTAAATTACTAGTTCGTTTTTTATTCACACAACACACTTATTTTTTTTGTATATAAAGGAATGCAATATGCCTCCATGAAAATAATTCACTGTTGGAGCACATTTTTCTTCCCTATAGTTACTGTTTTTTTGTTATTATTTCAGATCCCCAACATCATATATATATCGCAAACACAGTACCAACTTATGGACCTTAATCTTTAAAGGTCCAGGGAAAGATTCAGCTCTTCAATATCTTTATTACTCGTTTTTTGGTATCTGTTTAGCGTAGATTAATTGATCGTTGCTGGGCGCCCTATGTTGACGTAATTGTGATACATCGGGAATCAGCTGAATCCACATTTCATTTATATACAGTTTATATCTCTTGTTTAGTAGCTGAGTACTTGGGAGTACTAATTCTTGACGTGTCTCTGGGACCGCTCAATGATATGGGAGACCTAACCTGTGAAACCTTCATATATGGCATTAGCCCAACAGACAAAATCAAATACCACCACAGTAAAAAGAGTAGGTAGGATGGTTGAGTAATAATTACACTATGCATAGAATAGAAAATATATATATTATATTATATTGTTTTTGTTATTATTATTTCTTTAAACTTGAATTTAAAAATAGAGTCGAACATAAAATAAAGATAGAAAATAAAAATTGTTTAATATTAATATTATTAATGTTATATCCCCATTTAAAATTGTAGAGCAGCACCCTTTTGCTTCTTTTCACCACCTAATTCGAAGTGCTTACATCTCTTTAGGACTAATTGAGCCTTAGTCTTACAAGCAACACATTCTAATCTTAGAACAACCTTCTTGGTAGTCTTAGCTTTCTTGTGGAAAATTTGCTTGGTTTGACCACCGAAACCGGATTGTTTACGGTCATAACGTCTCTTACCTTGGGCGTATAAGGAAGCCTTACCAGCCTTGTATTGAGTAACCTTGTGTTGGGTGTGTTTACGACAGGTTTTACCCTTACAGTAAGTCTTTCTAGTCTTTGGAACGTTAACTATAAAAAAGAAATTGGAAGATGTTAGTAAAAATAAATTCATCTATTTGGAAATATGTCATATATGGATGCGCATATTGTATTGAAGTTATAGTAGATTCGTTAGAATCGAATGTCTGTATACGCTGAACTACCACAGATCTCTTGTACACATTGTATTACTGCTCGAACAAATTAAATCATAATAATTTTGACATTTTGAAAAACTTGAGCATTTGTCAGGGACTCTCAACTATTATGCATGATAATTACGGTGCAGCTCATAACATATTACAAGGCTTGTGCGATATAGTTCTATAATGTATTTGGTATTGTTCACGTAGAGGTATCGATCTAGGTTAAATCATATTCAATATTTCGTACCATTAATAATTTCAATATACCATCTTCTATATGCATAATCTCAGCTGCCACTGATGTTTTACATACCCATTGTGATTGATAGCTTTTGCGGTGTTTCTTAAAATGCTTGAAATAAAACAAATGTACACACTTAAAAGGTCCTTGTTTTCAATACAAGCCTTTAATTCAATGCCCTACACTTCGTATTACACCACTACAGACTAGCGAGTATTACCGTTGTTGCAGTGCTATGCTCAGTAGCCGAGCAGTGAATAATTCTGGCCCAATAGTACATTTTCCACAATTGTTCCATTTCGCATCTTGAAAAATTCAAAATATTTTCGGATTCAAAAATTTGGAACATAAAATTTCCGAAAAAATATTCAAATCTTTTCAATGTGTGGGTGTCTTAATGTATGCATGGGTGCATGTAATATACAACTAGTCTTGGAAAAATGAAGAATGCGGTGCTCCTACAATAGCCAAATAAAATAATAACCGTAACAGTAACATAATTCAGATTCATGTATTAAATAAGAAATGATATTCTTTAATATTGTAATTCAGTCTCAAGGTTTCAATGTTCATAGGAAGGTAGGTAAATGCAGATTTGTTGATATATTGTGCTTCATTAATACACTACTTGCATAGAGAGATCATTTTGTTAGTATTACCCGCCTATTACTACCTATTTGGGAAATGATCGATGTTGAATTTCTTACAGCGAACCATCAAATGCAACTGATTTTAGTGTACAAGAACGTACATCTATACCTGAATGCAGCCTTTCTTGACTTGATATGTACACATAAGCCTTGTTTTACATATTTGTATCTAAAATTCCTGACGTGAAACATAGACCAAATTAGTACATAGTACTATATTAAGGATATACTTCTACTATTTATTGGGTGTCCAACTTTGACATACGCATATTAACACGGTGCATACTCTTCCATAGTTAATTATTTCCATAGATTAACTACAACGTGATAGTCTCATTCATTTCCTAGATATATCATTTGCATAGCCATGGGAGGAATCAGTGATTTTTCTTCTATTTGCTCAAGGACACCTTTGCCATTATGCTCGATTCTCAAATCCAGATCGCACCTTGTTCTATCCAACTCTACTACAATTCATAATTTCGATCCACAGCATTTAAATGTCGGCATTTTACCAAAATGCTATTCCAGACCAGTTGACCTGGCCAACACTGTGATATTCGGTGTAGGAAATGCATTCATCAATATAGGAGCACTGGGTGTCATCCTCATCATTCTCTTCAATATAAGGCAGAAGTACACTGCGATAGGAAGATCTGAATACATATATTTCTTTGAATTAACGCTGTTGCTTATTATATTCACATTGATAGTGGACTGTGGCGTGTCACCACCAGGCTCAGATTCTTACCCATATTTTGTTGCAGTTCAGATAGGGTTCGCAGGGTCCTGTTGTTGGTCGTTATTGATCAACGGGCTGCTAGGCTTCAACATTTGGGAAGATGGTACTTTTAAATCAATGCTACTTGTGAGAGGTTTCTCTATTTTAGGATTTCTGGCCAATTTCTTAGCATCTATTCTAACTTTTAAATCATGGATTGTCAATCATCGTACCCCAGAAATTAACACAACTGGGATGTTTATTACAGTTTACGTTGTCAATGCAATAATATTATTAATATATGCTATCTGCCAGTTGATTGTATCACTGGTTATAGTCAGAAATCTGTGGGTTACTGGTGCTGTATTTCTGGGCGTATTCTTTTTTGTTGCTGGACAAGTATTGACATATGCATTCTCTACACAGATTTGTGAAGGGGTGAAGCACTATATTGATGGACTGTTCTTTGGAAGTCTATGTAACATTTTCACCCTTATGATGGTATATAAGATATGGGACATGACTACAGATGATGATTTAGAATTCAGTGTCAGTGTCAACAAGGATGGGGACGTCGTGTACAGCAACTCATTTAATTAGATGCAAGCAAATATCCAATTCAAGCATATACAGTATTTATTTTTTATATAGAAGAAATGGTGTTACATAGTGTATATAAAACCAATGCATTAATTACTTATTTACAGATCTGTTTTTAGGATCAGAGAAGATAATATTTGATAAATATTTAATACTACCTTATCTATCCAGATTTTATAGGGACTCTTCAGGTTCCTCATTATGCCGTTTATGAATTGCAGTTTTCAATGGCAATTATGCTAACATGTATTTGGATATATTATTTCACATCGGCAGATACGGTCCCGAATTCGGAAAAAGGTAAACAATGCGGATCCGATGTTGACAAAAATTTAGTAAATGTTCGAAAATCAATAAGAGCCAGAAGAACGGGGCAGCAAAATATTCGAATGTACTGTAGAAGCTCTCTGAACTAATTTATTGGGATAGCCGGTTTATTGATAATATATCCCTTTTCGTAGTTTAATTATTTCAATAAAATTTTGTTATAATAATTTGTTTTTGAAATTAACAAGGGTGTAGGTATATTTGAGTTCTCAAAACTATCTTTGAACAACCCATTAACTATTCACATTCATTTAAACTATCACAGAAACAGATAGAAGTAATAAAACAACGAAATTTAACCCACAAACTCAACAAGGTAAGAAATGGAAGCAGAAACTACAGTCGAGTCTTTAATAAGAGATATCGATGTTGAGGTAGCAAGCAGCATTATCGAAGATACGAAAGAAGAAATAACAGGGTTTCATAAAATAGAAAGCGAACCACCACTAGACATAGCAGCTGACATTAGTGGCACTAGTTTAGACTCTGTAAAATACTCAAAATTAACACAGCTGGATGGCAATATTAGCGATGTAACCCAGACAGAAAACAATGAAAACCAGAAACTATTTGCTCCTGTTAGGATGCAACCTAAGCTAGAAATGGAAAATCCTCATAGCATGTCGTCACCTAACTTATCGATAATGGCAAGCACAACATTTTCTGGTGCCACATTTACTAATAAATCAAATAATATGTCTGCCAGTATGAGTCCCAGCTCTAGTACTTCGAGACTGAAGCAAATGCTTGAGTCTGAAGAAATAGCGGAACTTGCAGACAAAAAGTCTGCCAAGAAAATATCAATGCCTAGATCATTCTCCTTAGAAGCCACCAAACCATTGCTTCCTTATCCTGAAACCACATATACTCAAAGCATATTACATTATGAGGCGCTCTCGGAAGTTGAAGACAGTGAAAGCAACAGTGAAAGTATGATTACCAACACACTTGCTAACAAAGACTCTTCCCAAGTAAACCTTTCAACATCCATAATTCCATTAACGAATAAAGTTGCCATTAACAAATTTGTAAGGCCAGAAAACACATCCTCAGTATATTCATCAGATTCCTCTTTTACGGATGAAATCACTGAGCTCTCTACCACAGCTCCAAAGGTAGGCTTTTTTAATTTAGATACACAGCAAAGTATTCCAGATACACCAGAAGCAAACCTATACAAACTAGATCACGTAAGTTCTGAAACTCAAGAATTTAGGTTGACTAAAGATTATAACACGAGGTTGTTTAGTATTGCCACAACAACAGGGGATTATAAATCAGCAAAAGAGGAACAGACCCCATCTATCGAATTTGCCAGTTCTGAACATGAAATCACAGAATATGAAGAAGAAGATAGTGCAAATGGTGTTAATGTTGCAGATCTAGGAATTTCGACTGGTATGCCTAGGGCAGAAGAAACGATACAAGACATCAGCGAATTGATGAAGGATGATACTATAAACAATTCTCTTAACTTGATCGCTGATACCTCTGATGATTCAAGCATTGAAACATTTAGTGGTGGTGAAGATGCAGACATATTACTACTAAAGAAAGAAGATAATTTGCCGAAAGATGTGTTAAACGCAGACGACGCTGATAGGTTTCCTCAAAACACCATAACCGATACTGAAGAAACAATTGACTCTACCAACGAAAGTATATCTTTAAGCAGCGAAATTACCGAAGACTTGGACGAAGTCACGACAGCTGAAATAGTGGCATATGGAGAAATTGAATCACAGAATAATGATATGTCTGCTATTAAAAGTACATCAAACGTACAAGATATCAGAACACGCTCTATTGAGTGTAATCCAGAAGAAGTCAATATAAATTCCGGTAATGAAGTGTTACCAGATTTACCAAGGTTTGACTCCATATATATGGATGCCTCTTGTACATTTGAAGGAGATACATCAGAAGAGTATATTGAAACTTCAACTGGTGCACAACCGAAGAACTTTCTAAATATCTGGCATTTACAAGAATCTACAACTGCTTTTCCGTCAAAATATTCTGTTGTGAAGAAGCACATACCTCCTAAAGCCATAAGTGAAGCCGCCTCAGCCTTTTCATTTAAACCAAAGCTAGTGCACAATAACAAAGTGTATTACTGTGAGGCCGATGAAACCCAAAGAAAAGTTAATAGGAATTATTTATTAGATGGAATTGAAACAGACAATGAAAGTTTATCACTCTCAGAAGATTTCGATAATATCATTCAGAAATTGAATACTCACACTGAGTCCAAGGCAGAAATATCAGCCGAAAACTCTCAGTATGTTAATATTTGGACAAAAAATACCGACTGTATAACAGACGGTGTGTACTCTGAAGAAGCAACTCCTAGGAAAAACATAGATGTACGGAATTTATTTTCTGAAGACATAAAGTTAGGTCTTTTGAAAACACCAGTGAAGGATGTCATTGTTTCTAAGGCATGCAGTGTTAAGAGTTTAAATGTAGAAACTGAAACTGAGGAGGAGGATTCTATATTAGGGGCTGCACCACTTCATGAAAAGACACCAATGGAAGAGGAAGCATCTGTTGGTCTTCTAGCTCATGTAAGCAGCCCTTTTAAGGTTGTCAAAGGAACAAAACTAAAATTCGAAGAAACTGAGAATATTAAACAACCTGTTTTTGTCAAGCAAACGAAAACACCCGAATTAGAAGATGATAAGCAAGAGGTTTTCGAGTCTTTAATGATCAATAACACTAGCAACCTCGAAAATGAAGACTTAGATAAAGATGCTAGAATTGCAAAAGGAGAAACTAAAGATGAAGACAAAGTACCACAAGCCAGTAAAGCTGTTGACCTTGGGTTGGTGTATTTGTACCTGGACAAGATAAAGATCAAATTAAATGACGTAGAACATCACAAGGCTACGTTTTCTTTAGAAGTCGACAATGGTGTTAATGTAACTAAAGGACCATGGATTAGTTTGACAAAAGATAATTATATGGTGATCGATAAAGAATTCGAGTTTCCTATCGTGTCACTCAACCAGACTATTTTCATAACCTTGAAATGTCGTTATTCGAGACCTAAGACTACTTTAGTTGAAGTATCGGAAAAGGTTAATATTGGAAGAAAGTTTGGTGGTTTAGGTAAGAATAAGTATCGCTATGAGAAAAAATTCATCGAGAAACCTATTGAACATGATGAATGGGATTACATATTTGCTCAGGATGGGTCATTTGGGTTTACTGAAATTCCATTTGATAAACAGTTCTTGGTGAAAACCAAATTCAATAGGAAGACAAAGATGAGATATGATATGACTAACAAATGGGCAAAGCTCGTCACGTCTAGCACTAGTAAAATTCCAGTCTGTGATTTACCTCGTAGGATGGACTTTTCAGTTGGTAGTATGTCGGTGAAAGCATGCTTTATTGAAAGATCGTCTACTCTAGAGAGATTTCCCAAATCTATGGGGATTGTCAACGAGATGATTGGCCAGTATAAAGTTCAGCAATCAATCCTCCACGAAGGTTATCTGTTACAAGAAGGAGGTGATATTGAAGGATTAGCCCAAAAAAGATATTTTAAACTACACGGTAGCACATTAACTGGTTACCATGAAGTATCTAGAAATCCAAAGATTAGCATCAACTTATTGAATGCATCTAAAATTCAAAGTAGTGATGCTAAAAAGACTGAGAGAAACTTTACTAACATGGTATTGTTTGGCGAGAGTTTCCAGTTGGTGTTTGCTAATGATGAGAGCATAACATTCAGTTCTGACACATCTGCTAAGGAGACGCGTGAATGGTATACGTCGTTAAGACGAAGCATAGAATTGAATTTTGTTCACCAGCCATGGGTTAAGAAACTGATCAGTATGGATGAGCAAAGGGAAAATATGCAAGCAAAAGAGCAGAAATAATAAAAGGACATTTATATTTAAAACAAAAACATATATTACTGCTTTGTATTTTAATATTATATATGTGTGTATATATTCAAACAAATATTGATTAATATTTTAATTAAAGTATTATGATTATATGACTTTACAGGCTGTTTGAATATATTCATAGGGTCGATAGGTTTCCTGTTGCTGGTGTAGGAAGCAATACTGTGTCAGTAGTGAGGGTCTCCGTGCAAGGTTCAATATTATGTTTTCTTACATATGCATTACCTTTTCTATCAACATCAAATACAGTCCTTATACTATTTCTGGCCTTGCTGACCTTTATTCAGTGACATATTCTGCTGATTTTGTTGAGCATTCATCTGTACCGGTGGCATCATGCCTGGCATCGGGAAAGGTGGGAACCCTCCAAACATAGGAAATGATGGCATTCCTGCGCCCATGTTGTTCATGGAAGGGTTATTTATGTTATTGTTCATAATTTTGTCATTATTTGTGTTGTTGTCACCCATGGAAGGAGTTGGGTTTAGTTTACCTTGCTGCTGCAATGATAGCAACCCCATCAATATTCTTCTTGGATTATACTCTTGTCTTAGTTTTTCTTGTCTGTCTAGATATTCCATCCAAGTAAACTCGTTGAATCCATAATTGAAATAGTCGTTCATATTTGCGCCTGCTTGTCTCCATGGTTTTTCCTTCAGTACTTCAGGGTCGATTTGTGTTACAGGCTGTCCATCGTATAGTCCGTCCTTATCAAGGTCGATCATGCCTGAGCCCATGCCCATTTCCCCCTTTGTTTCATCTGTCAGTGATCCGTCTGCTAATTGTTTCTGTTGCTGTTGTTGTTCCTCCTCGGTGAGGGTTTGTGCATTGTTTTCAACACCATCAGCATTCTGTGCAGTTGTATCGGTTGCGATGCTGATTGAGTTTGCGCCTTCAGCTGCGGGTTTAGGGACGGTGGTTGTTGCTAGGGATGTAGCTGCAGTTGTTGCTACATTGGACCCACCTGCTATGGAATTCAAGTCCAGTCGTGTTGGATCAGGCCCCGTACTGACTATGAACTCGATATCTGAGTCGCTATCACTATCGGAATATTCCGAGTTGTTGTTGTCATCATCCGCAGAATCACTGGCCGCCGTATTGTCGGTGTGATCTGTTTTGAGTCTCTTTGATGAGTTTATGTCTTCATTTTCATTGTCTGATGCTCCATCTGCTATACTGCTGATACCTCTCTTTTTTGAAGTTGTGTCGGCGGTATTTGTACTTAAGGTCGGTGCCCCTGAATCCGTGCTGGTGCTAGTGCCAGTGTTGGTATTTGGTTCTGTTTGTTTTTGCTCGTTTGTTTGTTCGGTGTCTGAACCGTACAGGAACTGGTCATCATCATCATCACTAGAATTCATTGTGTGCTGGTTGATATATATATTCTTTGGCGTGCTGTATTGATGGTATAAAACAGATATACGTTTTATATGTGTATATACAATGTCGAATGGTGTGCTTTGTTGCCTCTCTTCACTGATCCTCCTTGTTCCTGGCTCGGTTCTTGTCTATTCCTGTTTGCTTATTTATTTCATTTCAGAGTTGGAGGAGCTCTTAATTTTCCGACTGTTGGAATTCTGGTGATTTCCACGGGCCAATGTAGTGTCCGACATGGCCCCGGGGTATAATGCCCAATGTGGACAAAGCCATTCGGACAGTTCGTGAAATATGATATTCTGGTGCCTATATGCATTCTAAGGTGACAGGATTTCCCAAAATGGAAACAGCCGGACGGTGCGGATTGAATAGAGAGCGAAATTAGATTAGATTAAATTAAACAACTTTATATAGACGATAGATCGGAAGAG
>PPOD03000234.1:183935-252974 GCA_003708425.3 Jamesozyma rosinii
TGGATTGAATAGAGAGCGAAATTAGATTAGATTAAATTAAACAACTTTATATTGTACGTACCATTGGAATATTATTTTTAGAATTAGGGATATCTTGAGAACGGTGTATCTTGCCTGCGGGGAAGCTGGTCAGTGAATATTCAAAGAGGGAGGAGGAGGAGGAGGAGGAGAAAGCGGGGATCCAGGGTGTTTGTGTCAGGTGTAAGTTTTGCTAAACCTGTAGGATATTTCCTGGAACCTTACTTTGTCAAAGTAGTCCTCGTTTCTTGAGTATCTAAATAATTTCTGGTTGATCTGTTTTACAAAAGCACGTTCTGACTCTGATACAGATGCGTTTCTTGTGTGTGATTTATTTTGTTGTTCCTTAGACTTACTACAGATATGCGGTGCTGGTGCTAGTGGTGCTGGTGCTAGTGGTGGTGGGTATGATTCCTTGACGGACTCGATGTAGTTTACCGGTGGGACATAGTAGTCGATGTTGTTGATTGTGTATTCTGTCTGGCCGTCTACTGGTCTGATCAGTATCGCTTCATGTATGTTATTGCTGATTGGTATGTGTCTTGGGGTGTTTTCTTGGTCGCTGATGTTGTTGTTGCTGTTGTATGCTAGGGCAGTATCATTAGCAGTGTAGTTTGTATTTTGATTAGAGAACATTTGTTTGTTGAAACTGTGCAGATTTCTTGAGATGTATGATAGGGATGAGAAATTTCCTTGAGATAGATCGGTGTTGTTAGCCCTGTGCGAGCGTCTATAAGAGTATTGTTGTTTCGATACTTGGTTTTGGTGGGCATAGTAGTTGTTGTATTTGTTTGCGGAAATAGTAGAAGTAGGATTGATATTTTCCCTCATTGTTGAGTCAGTGATGCTTTGATTGGAGAGTGCTTTCTCCAGGTTTGAGTCTGAGAACACAGAGGACATTGTTGAGGATGCTATTGAGTCTACTGAACCTGAGTGACTCATCCGTGGTCTCTTGTCGCTGTTCCATATTTTGGGCTTGTTCTGTGATATATTTTCTTGTGGGTGTGTGTCTGTGTCGTTGAACACGTTGATATAGTCTTCGTATGCGCAGGTGTTGTTCAAGATAGAGGATGTGTTGATTAGGTGGATAGGCTGGGTATGAACAAGGTGATCGAACTGGTCGGGATCGTCGTCATGCACAGCAGTGTGGTGTTCAATACTCTTACTGTTGGCGTATGAGAGTAATTGTTTGTATATCGATGGTGTGTGAGTAAATGGCAGATCTAAAGTGTCACTCCGTTCTGTGTGTCTATCTTCAGAATAGAAAAGGTTGTTGTTATTACTAGTATTATTGTTACTGGCATTGTTATTACTGGTATCAGTATTGTTATGATTATAGTAATATCTGTCGTTATACTGGTATGAGGGTGAAAAAGAGAAGTCTAGATCATCTTCCTCGAACGAGTAAATTAATTCTGGAGAGGAACAATTATCGTTTGGGAGATCCGATGATTGTGACTCTGAGTCGTAGCCACGTGGGTTGTTGAAAAACAAGTTTGGCTCGATGATTTGGTTACTAGGGGTTATAGCGAACATTATTTTTGAAATAAGTATGTGAATCTAACAAAGAACAATAGCGTGAGGGGATGTGTTTGATCTGGTGTAGAGGGAATGTACAGACAAAAGAAGAAGTGGGGAGCAATTGAAAATAATGTGTAACAGAGGGTGATACCTGTAACCAATGCGATACAAATTGCAAGAAACAAAAAGGACAAATGAACCTCAAATCGAATATTATATATACTAATTAAATAAATCGGGAAGTGGATTGTGTGTTTGTATTTCCAGGGAGTCGTTGTGTTTTTTCCTGATCTGTTCAAAGTGGTTTCATCATTGCTGGCACGAGTGAGAGTGGAGTTGTTTCTGGGGGTGTTTCTGAGGGAGGGTATAATCTTGTGTGTGTTGCTAACAAAATGCGGGGGGGTGCTGTGTATTCGGAGTCCGCAGCGCACACGGAGAATTTGGGAGTGCGCGGCTATTTCTGAGGGGGTGGCGACTGGGTCCGCTTGGCTATCACAGAGACAGAGGCTCTCCTGTGTTGTGCTATGCTGTATTCTGCGTTGCTTCTGAGTGCTGTCAATATATGGCTACATGTTGATACACACGCTTGATCTATTGGTATAACATTGTGTGTCTCTGAAAAGTGCTCTTTCTTGTGCCAACGTTGGCCTGCTTGATCCGTGGTTGTAGCTGGAGAGTGTCCGACGCCATGGCCATCCGGACTGGATGGAGCACCCCCGGGGATCCAGAACTATTGAGTCAGGAGTCACTTGAAGGGTCTCCCCTGGCTGCTTGGCCTCGCCGACACACCCATGCTCGTGTTTCATTGGACAGCTACGTTGCGGGAGATCTATCTCAAGTAGCATTGGCCACAGGCGCTGTGCATTCGAAAAACGACAATTGTCAGGCACGCTGGGGCCCGTCGTATAGCAGATCCCGGTTTCCTGATCTGGACACTCTCGGCGAGGCGCGGCAGATCCATATGCTACCGGGAACGAGGGAGTTGCTCTGTTCGCAGTTCTTGTGTGTGTGTGATGCCTGCACTTCCAAGAGTTCCCCCGTGCTTGCCACAGTCACCCGTGCATTGGGGGAGCCTGCCCAGAGGCTCATCGGTGAAAGTGGTGCATGTGTTTTTTTTTCTTTGATCCAGCTGAAATATTTTTGCATTTTATCCGTTTTGGGAAACCGCAGCACGGAGTGTGTGGCCATACGTCAACATGACAATGGACCTGGCATCGCAGAGCACCGCAGAGCACAATGGCAAAAATGCGCGCAGGCACCCCGCACATTGCCCAATACAGCAACACGGAGCACAGCCGACTGGGTTTATGGCCATATATAAATAACCAGCGGTAGTGCAAAACTGCGTTGTGCAATTTTGCGTTGCCATCGGGGTTTGTGTCCATCCGGAGCAGACCACTGAGCCAAACCACACCCAGTGTAGTACGAGCAATTGCTGCAATGCCTTCACCTTCCTCTTTCGCCTATCTCCCCCCCCCCTTCCAGCCATGTTCTGATTCTCAAGTTTGGACAGACACATACAGAGAATACACACAGTGACTATGTGCCTCTGTATGTATTCTCTGTATTGTCGGCAGTGACATCACTCCAATGGGTGCAGCACAATTGTCTTGGTTGACCGATAGATCAGAATGATCTCTGTAGCTATGCCGGATTGTGTATTGTGCGGGTGTGTATGTGTCTTGAAACAATGAATGCAGGAGTGCTGGTGCACTCACTGGCAAGTATACCCTCGGGTGTCATGCCACGCTTGCATGTGTTTTGTGACTGTACTAACACCCACGCATTTATTACACCCACGCATTTCAATTATTTGTTGTAATTGAACGCCGCTTTTTTATTCCTCCGAGGGGTTGTGGAAATGTGCGGAATTGAAAAAATCACTAGAACGGCCAGTGCATCAGACACCAAAGAGTGTGAAACAAAGACAGAGACATGGAGAATTGTCAGATGGGGTAACCCGAATATTGCCAATTTCC
Organism: Jamesozyma rosinii; assembly: GCA_003708425.3. NCBI lineage: Eukaryota > Fungi > Ascomycota > Saccharomycetes > Saccharomycetales > Saccharomycetaceae > Jamesozyma > Jamesozyma rosinii. The sequence continues at coordinate 187,454 of PPOD03000234.1, forward strand.
AAGCTGTATTGCATTGCACTGCACTGCACTGCACTGCACTGTATTCCAATATACAGAATACTTAACCATACATAGCAAGAGGGTCTCATATATGCCCCCACATCCTTTACCACTCTTCATACCCTAAAGTAATCGCACAAACAAATAAGAACAATGTATGTTACTAACGCATAGATGTGTGCCTCACTAGCACACACACACACACACACACACCGTGTGCTTCACAGTTTCAATTGACTAACAACCTCGTATATTTTTGTATTAAAATATCTTTTGCATACAGGGCTAAGAGAACTAAGAAAGTTGGTATCACAGGTAAGTACGGTGTCCGTTACGGTTCCTCCCTAAGAAGACAGGTCAAGAAGCTGGAAGTCCAACAACACGCCAGATACGACTGTTCCTTCTGTGGTAAGAAGACCGTCAGAAGAGGTGCTGCTGGTATCTGGAGCTGTGGTTCCTGTAAGAAGACCGTTGCAGGTGGTGCTTACACCGTCTCAACTGCCGCTGCTGCCACCGTCAGATCCACCATCAGAAGACTAAGAGAAATGGTTGAAGCTTAAGCAAGAAGCTACCGCCCTTTTTATCTCTACTCTACTCTACTCTACAGTATAACTGAAGCATCAACAAAAAACGAAACACGAGACTACAATTTTCAAAGCATATTTACCTCAACAGTTCCAGTTTCCCTCACTACGTATTCACGACATAGATACACGTTCGGACCATATATATACGTATACAGATACATATATACATACATTGTGAATATATATGCATCGTATGAGTGTCCCGTGCAGAATGATACCGTCACGTGCCACGTGTCACGGACCACGGACCACGGACCACGGCCGGATGGAAACCACTGCCACCACAAAACTCCAAAACTCCGAACCCCGACGGCTGGATGGAGTCCGGACTGACGGATTTACGGCCCACACACGCCATCTGTCCGAGTGACACACGACGCATCGACCCACCGCATCCGGAATCACACACGCTCCAGGCCATACACTTCGCTGGAGCCATGATCTTATTACGCTGACCCACTGGGTTTAATCGCTGGCACCGAGAACACATGGAGGCAGGCTGGTCGGTAGATAGGAGCCCAGTGCTAGCTGTTTCACCGGTTTCTATTTGCTGACATGCAATTGCACTCCCACTGCGATATGTATAAAAGCCCTCAGTATTATCGCAAAGGATGGATACCACTGAAACAACTGTCTTTCTACGTTTGTTCTGTTCTGCTCTGTTCGCTCCCTCCCCAAAGTAACACAGGCGTTTACTACAGAAAACAAATATATATCACATCATAACAGTACAAATATGTCCCAGAAGAAGAAATCATCACACCCAGCCATCAGTTTGATCTCCGGTGGTACAGCAGGACTGTTCGAGGCATTGTGTTGCCACCCCCTGGACACAATTAAGGTCAGAATGCAGATATACAAGAGGGTCGTCAACGCAAAGAACGCAGTAGACCATCTCGCAGTCAAACCACCAGGTTTTATCAAGACAGGTAAGACTATATACTCCGAGGAAGGCTTCTTGGCCCTCTATAAGGGGCTTGGTGCTGTCGTCATCGGGATCATCCCAAAGATGGCAATCAGGTTCTCATCCTACGAATACTACAGAACTCTGCTCGCAGATAAGACAACAGGTACAGTCTCTACCGGTAACACTTTCATCGCAGGTGTAGGTGCAGGTATCACAGAAGCTGTCATAGTCGTCAACCCCATGGAAGTAGTAAAGATCAGACTACAGGCCCAGCATTTGCCCGCTTCTCCAGCACAGGTCGTACAGACAGCAATGGCAGGTGCTACGGCTACTGCTACTGCTACTGCTTCTGCTACTGCTACTGCTACTGCGGCCGGTTCCGCAGCAGCGCCAGTGACAACAGTCAAATACAGAAATGCAGTTCATGCAGCATACACCATCGTCAAGGAAGAAGGTATTGGCGCACTATACAGAGGTGTCTCTCTGACAGCCGCAAGACAAGCAACTAACCAAGGTGCAAACTTCACAGTCTACTCAAAGTTGAAAGAGTACCTCCAAAAACAACAGCAGACAGAAGTATTGCCATCTTGGGAGACGTCCTGTATCGGTTTGATATCAGGTGCAATTGGCCCGTTCTCCAACGCCCCACTAGACACAATCAAGACAAGACTACAGAAGGACAAACACTCCTCCTCTGACAAGGCCACCTCTGCATGGAAAAGAATAGCCACTATTGGCTCCCAATTAATCAAAGAGGAAGGTGTCGCAGCCCTGTACAAGGGTATCACTCCAAGAGTAATGAGAGTCGCACCAGGACAGGCAGTCACTTTCACAGTGTACGAATTCGTCAGAGGACACCTGGAAAAAATGGGCATATTCAGCAAGACTATAACGCCTAAACCACTAAAATAGATGTAAGATCATATGTCAATTCATGGCCATTGTCTTGGGATGTTTTTTTTTATCACTGATATCATAATTTACACATTTTGTTTATATATTCATGTACATGCTCCTTATTGCATTTTCTCTCCTTCAACTTATGTTCAATATGCTGGTCTAAATAGCCTCGTATATGAAATCACGTACACCCTCTCTACCACTGTGTCTTGTGTCACAATTTTTCTTGTGCCATTTACTCATCGGTACTGACAATGTACTAATATAAGCCCGTTCACACGGCACAGCTTGAGATTGGCAGGTACGAAATTCCCAAAACACCCATAAAATGTACCCATCGATGGTCATCGGCATTTGTCATCGCAACTTGCATTCAAACATGCAATTTCCAGTGCTGATCCAGGGCATCTCATCCCGTATATAAAACGAGCAAGTTTTTTTTTTCTTCATCGAGACAAAATTTCAGTTATTTGCTCTCTAGTTTCAGACCCCTAACCTGATCGCAATAGCCCCACCAGAGTCTGCTCATCTCAGCACACAGTTATTGACACAAAGATGCAAGACACTCCCAAGACATACACTTTACAATCGGGTTATACCATTCCAACCGTGGCTTTGGGTACGTACAATTTGTCCAGAGCAGAAACTGCCAACGTAGTCCAGAATGCCCTGCATATAGGCTATCGCCACTTCGATACCGCAGTTCTGTATGAAAACGAGGCACAAGTGGCCCAAGGAATTGTGAATTGGCTGGATATGCATCCAGAAAAGACAAGAGAAGAAGTATTCTACACAACAAAACTATGGAATTCACAGTTCGGCTATGAGAATGCAAAGATAGCCATCAGAAACTGTGTTCAGGCAGTAGGACGCTTGGGCTACATCGACTTACTGTTGATGCATTCGCCCATCGGAGGAAAAGATATAAGGTTGGACACATGGAGAGCAATGCAAGAGGCGGTTGATGAAGGCCTGGTGAAGAATATCGGAGTCTCAAATTTCGGAATGAGACATTTGGATGATATATTGCAGTGGGATGCACTGAGGTACCCTCCAGTGGTTAACCAGATTGAAATTTCACCATGGTGCATGAGACAAGAACTGGCAGATTATTCTAAAAAGAAAGGACTGATTGTACAAGCATATGCCCCTCTAACACATGGATACAAACTTGAGGATCCGAGTCTACTTAAGGTTGCTAAAGAGGTCGAGAAGGATGCAGGTCAGGTATTGGTTAAATGGTCGTTACAGCATGGATATGTCCCTTTGCCAAAGACAAGATCAATAAATAGACTGAAGGGAAATCTCGACGTGTTCGACTTTGAACTGACTGATAGACAAATGAACATACTTGACCACCCGGATGCATATGAACCAACAGATTGGGAATGTACAAATGCACCATAGCATTGCATCAAAGTCATCGCTAAGTGGACCGCGCATCGCCCTCATCTCGGTATATATTTTTTTTAATTTCATAATTTGAAAATATATATATTTCATACACTCTGTATGTATACTTACTATAAAGTTAGTAGTGCTTCTGTGGCAGTCTTCTTGGATTAGATTCATAGTCAGATACAAAGTCTGTTACAATACCCACTACAAAGAAATAGTCAGCATGATGCGTAATAGAAGGACGCATTACGAGGTTTTAAATGTTTCAACTCAAACTACAATGCCTGAGCTAAAGCAGGCATACAAAGCACTATTGTTCTCTACGCATCCTGATAAGAACCATGGAAACGAGAGTGTTACATTCAATGAAGGTAAGAACGTGAAGAATCTTAAGGCAGCAAGCGTGGATGACATAAAAGAAGCATATAAGGTGCTGAGTGACGAAAAACTGCGAAAGGCTTACGATGCAGAACTTTTAGAAGCCGGGAAACAGAATGGTGTTTACAAATTTGGTGAGGGGGTTGACGAAGTCTCCTTAGACCTTTTCAATATGGAGGAAGATGAAAATAGTGAGGTAGTGCATTATATAAAGGACTGCCCCAGATGTAAAGTCCAAGATGGTTTCATGTTGAATGACGACCTGCTGGAAGATTATGGTGTAAGTTGTGATGATAGAGATGATGGGATGTATCAGGTGTTGATTCAGTGTAACTCCTGTAGTCTGTGGTTAAAGGTTAACTTTTTCGTTGCTCCAGAGGATGCGGAATAAAAAGCATTGAACCATTTTCTTCTAGAAGATTGAGTTGATGTTGAACGGCTGCACCAGGGTTGAACTTTGGGCATACACTCACACCTTGGTATAATAATGCATGTATTAGTATATTAGATATCTATTATATTCTAATTAATTAAAAGGATGGAACATGGAATATAAAATACATTATAAAGTTACAATTACTAAATACGGAGTTTATGTTTGGATAATTGCTAGAGTAGAATGCCTAAGCTTTGGCCTCTCTTTCTTTGGCAGAATCGTACATGGAAATCAAAGCCTTTGCCATTGACGCAAAGTCTGTCATTAAACTGACATGACCAGTTTCACTTGCGATTTTTGCAACGACTGGGAAACCTTTCTTTTCCGGCAATAGCCATTTATAATGGACGACACCATCACCTGGGCCATAGTAGAAATCATCGTAGTCACCATCAATTATACCTCTGATACCATCGACTCTACAGCCACGAACTGTTGGAATTTTGTTACCATAAACAATAGCCAATGGTGGGTAGTCCTTTGTGTCGTCATATTCTAGACTCTTTAAATATTTTTTAGTCTTCTTTAAAGTGCGCTTCAAGTATTCAAATGAATCGTCATACGAAGTTCTGAATTCTGCATCTGAGATGACCTCGACCTTTGGCTCATCGGGAGTACATGTGATTGCCTTTTCGACGTGTCTGAGTATTGGTGGTTTAGTAGACAACAATTTCTTTGTTGAATTTATCGAATTCATTAATGGGTTTGACGATTTCTTCTGAGGTGGGTCTTCGGCTGGAGCCCCTTCTTTGCCTTCTTTATCCTTATGGTGGAGATGAGGGCGGTGGTGATGGTGTCCCTTCTTCTTTTCTTCCACTTCTCTGTATCTCTTTTCACTAACCAGTGGGGACAAATTCAAACGTTTCCAAACTTCAGGGTCAAAGAAATCGAAATCATACCTCTTGTAGGTATTTCTATCGACAAAGCATCTACCATCGAAAGGCAAGAAATGGAAACTACTTCTCATGAAGAAATTAGCTTCTTTGCTCAACAACTGCTTGTTGAACATGACTTCATCACCGAATCTCACTGGACCTAGGATGTTGGAACATTGTGCTGGTGAACCGACATAGATGATACCTCTAATTAGGTGTGTGTGGTCTTGAAGGGCCTTATGGGCTATTAGTCCACCCATTGAATGGGCAATAATAAATGTACCCTTTGGCTTTCCTTTGTATTTAGGGTCCTTCTTTTGTGCATCGTAGATTTGTTGCAATTTAGCCGCTAATTGCACAGCAGTGATATCCAAAGATAGTCTCCAATCATAGCCAAACTGTTCGAGCTTAATCTTTGGGTTTGCAGATATTTTCTTGATTAGTCTCTTTGAGATATCGACTGGGCCAACATGTGAAAGCATTCCACCTGGTACAATCTCCTGTTGCGTTTTTAGTTCGTCCTTTTCTTTTGGACCAATAACCAAGTCAGCGTTTGTGAGGTTGAACCCTGCCTTGATCGGCATCCAAATTCTCTTTCCGCTTTTGGCTTCGTTTAGCTTTGAGCCTCTGTAGCCACCCATGATAATCATGTTACCTTCAAGTTCGTCCCAGATTGAATCTAATCTATCTAGTAAATAGCCATCGGTGGTCTTTGCGTTAGGGTCCCTGGTGATTTGTTGGATTGAGTGTTTTAACTCGGTCATCGTAAAGGATTCCTTAATGGCAACAGTACGGACATTCTCCATTCCCTTCTCATCCTTATACAGAGCGATTTCTTCAAAGGAGGAAATAGAGTTAGTACGTTCAAGTTTATTCTTCAATGCAGTCTTGCAAGCTGATGCGTCCATATCACATTCTGTGTCTGGTGATGTGGCAGTTGTGATTGAATTAGAAACCCGACTAGAATCGCTCTTTTTGAGGCTGATATTGGAAGTTGGAAGAGAGAGTGAGGTTGAAGATTCGCTCAGTGGTAGGAATGTTTTCAGTCTAGAGATAGGTGTGTTTGTCATTGCGGTGTTGGTACCAAATGGTAAAGAAAATGAAAAGACTTTATGATCTTTGTTGTAGTTTTTATAAGTCTTTAGTTCTCTTGTCTCAGCATCATCAATGTCTTCAAGGGATATGAATTGTGATTTCCCATTGCCCTTCTTTTCACTCGAACTATCCCCATAAATGCTTGCATTATCTATGCTGGATCCTGGTGCAGATTCAGCGATCATGTTTGAGCCACCGATTGCATCGTTGGCATTGTTTGCCTCGGTCATTGAATCGAAAGTATGGGCTGATTCGATACCCTTGTAGACAAAGCCAGCGGTGCTGATCTTTGACTCGAGATCGGATTCACTCCCTCCTTCATTTTTGGTGTTAGCTGAGGGTTGTTCGCTGTCTGCAACGATAGGTATGGATTCTACAAAGTTTGCTTTCTTAGCGTAATTTTCAGCTGCTTGGTTAGACATCTTACAGAGCTGATATCAGGAAATGGATTTTGTATAGTAATATATTAGAAAATATATAGATATATATATATATTCTTAATGATAACTAAAATGTGAAGTTTTTCACTAGAAAGAAAGAATATCTACCAAGAGAGGATATGATGTTTGAGAAACAAAAAAGGGAGTTAGTTCAAAATTTGATAAAGTGGAAGATTATATAGTCCTTACAATATCTGCAGTTTCACAAGTGGAAAAGTCTTCATAACCAAGACTAGAATTTTTGCCAACAATTACCTAAAGTGGCTACAGTGCCTTGTGAAATTTATGCAGGCTCCCTTACAAGCAGTATGCTTCCCAACAGGCTACCCTCCCAGCATCGCCCGCTGCAGTGACCATGAGTGCACTGGAGACCAAGACATTTAGGGGATGTAGTCCCGACACCGATGGGAAATATAATCTGTGCAGAGGTATTACAAACCGGTTACAAATACAAGCAATGGGGGCTGGCTCATTGAACTGCAGACAAGGGGGTAACGGACAACCTGCAGGGGCACTATCCCCAGCACTGCAGTGCGACAGCAAGACTAAATTGGTTAGTTGGTTTGATTAAGTTGGCTTCGTGAATTCCCGCATGTGGAGACGGTCCGCGTTGGAGGGACAGCGTTACGGTAGAATGTTTCATGTGGGAGGACGGTTCTGGTGAAGAACCTCGCAGGGACCGGGGAGTTTAAGTAATCAGATCCTGTTGGTTTGGTAATCTTTTCCAGTGCAAGGAACTGAAAAATTCAGGGATGCGCTGGAAGCGGTTTGTGTTTTGCGCGGGGTTGAAAATCATCGAGCAGTGGAGGTGGGAGGTGGGAGGTGAGAACCCCAGCAGCATAAAAGTGAATGGACTGTGATGGAGGGTGGGCAGGTACAGCTGGGGACTGTACGTGAGAGAGAGTGCTTATCGGTGTATCTGCAGGCGATGAATCAAGAATTGACTGCGGTGGTGCCGCTGGAATCGGACCCTATCGTGTTCGATACGTTCGCCTACAGTCTGGGACTGAGGCAGGAGTATAACTTCATAGATATCTACTCGATCAGTGATGAGAGCATGCTGTCGTTCATACAGAGGCCTATCATTGCGATAATATTGTTGTTCCCGCTGCAGGCAGGAATCGTAGATGCAAAATCTACTGATAACGGTGAGAAGGCTGCCATCAGGGATAGTCAGCCTATATGGTTGAAACAGCAATTTAAAAATGCATGTGGTCTGTATGCCCTGTTGCACATACTTGCTAATAATAGACAGCTTTTGCTGCCGGATTCGGCATATCAGTTGTTTCTCGATGGGTGCAAGGGCAGCCAAGTGAATATCAATGCTAATTTGAGCCAATTTATTATAGACTTCATCAAAGACAACGAGAGTGATTTTGTTGAAAACTCAGGTCAGCAATCCTCACAACAAGACCCTGATGACAATCTGAGTTTTCATTTTGTTAGTTTCATATCAAAGGACGGCAGGCTCTACGAGCTAGATGGCAGGTCGCCACATGAAGAGCCGTTGTATTTAGGTAAATCAAGCACACACAAGAATGGCAGCGCTGAATGCATCGATCTCGTTGATGAGCCTTTCATTAAGGCGAGGATAGAGAGTTATATGAGTAACGTTAATACAGGTTTAGAAGAATTGAATTTCTCGTTGATTGGTTTGTCGAAATCCTGGGAGTGATAGGGAAATGCATGTTTTGTCCTCGCATATATATATTTATATTAGTTATTTTATTTTATCTGTATAGTCTAATTGCTACACTAAATTATCTAAATGTTCTATTACTCGTCATATCCACCAAACGAAAGCAGACCAGCACTTCCAACTCCTCTTGAGTGTCTTGAAAAATAGTCAAAATCAATAGAAATTGCGTTGGCTAGTAGAACGGCTCTCTCATTCAGGTTCAATATGTTATCACTCAGTAAATTGGGATCATACACGTTCTTGAAACTTCGCTTGGAATCGAGACGGACTACGTACACACCAGTGTCAGTCAGAAACTCTCTACCTAGACCACCCCAGTTTCTATCCACACTGGCAACAATCTTCCCGTTTTCATCATAGACGGGGAATTCAAATGAGAGAAATGGCGCATCGATGGCTCCAAACTGTTTCATAATATCCTCGTCACCCTCATTTTCCTTCTTGAATTCATTAACAAACAAATCGTACCTCCTTCTCCAAAGATGCCATTTTTGTATACTTTCCCCAACAATAGCGTTGTCGTTATCGTTTCTGTTGTTTTGCATGCTGAAGGTGCTTTTATTATCTTCATCCCCAGCCCAAACATTTATTTTAGAATTAATGAACGAAAACTTCCTATCGATCTTGAATAAATAGTTGTAATTGGCATCAAACAGGTCCACAATGAACGGTCTGTGCAATTTTGTCATTTGTCTCAACACCACATCACTGATCTTGCGGTTTCTCTCGACGGCAAACCCTAATGTATCGTTCGCCACATTGCTTATTCGGTATTTGTTGTTCTGTTCAAATCCAAAGAGTAGGTTCCCATATTCTATTTGTCTCTCGAGGATTAGGATGGGTGTGCTTAGCATAGACTTGATAGTCTGGAGCTGGAGTAGTTTGTTGCTCATCTTGCTTATGGTTGCTGTGACTTAACGTTTTGGCATTGTATTGGATTAGGTAATATTAAATCTTTTTTCTTTGTTTTAAAGAGGCTGCAATTTATTATGCTTTCCATTTCTCGAGAGCACAGAAGCTTACGAATGCGGTGCAAGTACAGTCTAGACAACTGGAATGGAAGTTTTATCTGGTCTGGTATCCAAGAACATTCTTCAAACAGTGTTATTGTATCGTTTACACCAAACCAACCATTAGTTAGTTATGAAAGCCACGGGAATCCAATTTCTGTGGAGAAAAATTGCAGTTCAACTTAGAATGCTACGTCTCCATGTTGTACATATACTCTTGTGTTTCCAGTTCAGTTTGGACTTCCATTACTACCTCTCACCCCTCTACAAACGGAGTTGAAGTCACTTTTAGTTTATGCCATTTTTACATTCATATAAACAACTAATATCCTCAATTTTCAATAACAAAGGGAGTTTGGCCGAGTGGTTTAAGGCGCCAGATTTAGGTTTCTAACAAAACACTAAACATTCTGGTATCTTCGGATGCGTGGGTTCGAATCCCATAGCTCTCATTATTTTTTTGTTTTTTTGCATCTCATATTTATATTTTTCAATTCCATATTTTTCATTCCTGGAGCAGCGTTGGAATTAGATACAGGTGAAAAGGTTACATAGGGAACATAGAATAGTCTGCTAGTTCAATTGCATATCCAACTGGAACAACATTAGACAGCCTGGGTGAATCGTTTTTGTAGCAGTTCATATACCTAGACATAGCGAGAAATATCCATACAATTATGCTGCGTAATTTGATACAGAGACGTGGTGTGCACACTGTGCCAAAACTAAACAACCTAAAGCAGCTGGAACAGTCTGGTATCCCAAAGATATACTCATCGCAAGGGTTCAACACTGTCTGGACAGATTACCAACGGTACCTCTGTGATAAATTGACGCTGGCCACGTCCGGGACCAGCCACGAGTCTAATTTACCATTTCATATCCTGCTGAACACGTCGAAGACGCCATTCCAGAGCAACATCTTCAACTTGGCGTCCGGGATGCACAACAACCATTTGTTCATTGAGAATATTCTACCTGTCGGGGAAGCAGAGTCGAACAAGCCATCAAAGCTGCTGCTGAATAGGATCAGCGAGTCGTTCGATCTTGAATGGGAAGAGCTGAAGGACGATATCGTGAAGCTGATCGAAAAGAAGGTTATCGGGCAAGGGTGGTTCTTTTTGATTGAGAACTCTAACAAGGAGATCCACTACTTGTTTCTGCAGAACAATGGTACGCCATACTACTTCCCACGTAACCAACTGTTCGATTTGAACACTCCTATAAACCTGAACGAGTTCAGCCATTTAGAGAAGATCAAGAACCTGATTTCCACAGAGGCCAATCGCAGCGGCAAAGCCAGCAAGGGCGTGAAGGACTGGAGTATGCCACTGGTGTGTATCAACCTATGGGACCAGGCATACCTGAACGACTACGGTGTCGGTGGGCGCTCCAAGTATGTAAAGACCGTTCTGGACAATCTGAACTGGAACGTTATCAACAGCAGGTTGTACAAGTAGGTGTTAGTTGTTGTGGGGGGATGATACCTTGTAAATAGAATCATGGTATGGTATGATAGTGCGTGCGTGTATGTGTATATGTAAGTACGTATGTGTATGTAGGTGTCTATACTATTTTTATGGCGATGTAGTTGTCGTTTTCGTCCTTGAGCATTGTTGCCCTGCCCCTCTTCACTAGAATAAGAAGACACTTGATGAGGAGTGGTTCTGGCATACCGTGGAATTCCCAGTCGATGCTCTCATCTCCCTGGGCGAGTTCGTAGATCGTCACTACCTGGTTGAGCTTGTTGCATGTTTCGAACCATTCGAGGAGGAGGGACCCCCATGAGTCCAGTGACTTCCATAGGATGTAAAACTGCACCCCCTGGGCGTCGTCGTCCGAGTGTTTGTCTAGGTATGCTGCTATCTTTGATGTGCTGTCTATGCTTGTGTCACGGGATGCGAGTTGGCCATTAGCCAGCATGGATTTCAGTATTTCATTGATGAATATCTGTGAGACTGTCCTGTTGATGGTGTCGTTTGCAAAGATGGATATGGAGGGGGTAGTTGTTTTGAATTTCCCCTGCAGGTCGATCTCCCATATCTTGAGGGTCTCTGCGTTGTGCAGGATGATGCTTGTCCATGTTTCAATCTGTTTGTTCCGTATGAGTTTGTTGGGTTGGCGGGTGTATAGTGGCGGGAACGAGTATATAGGTGGAAAGTCCATGTCTGTGAATAGTTGTGTGGTTGTGTGGTTGCGTGGTTGTGTGATTGTGTGCATGCGTATGTGCATACAAAACTGTCTTATTTAATCTTATTGAATATTTTTCACAGGGCGTTCTGCATGGATATAAGTGCAGTCCCTAACAAGCATGTACCAAAAAAAAAACTGAGTTCGTTATGTATTTACGTATGTAATATGTATATCAAGTGTGTGAAACGTGAAACGTGTGTGTGTATACCATCATTCTCTATGCAAAGAGGTCTAGTTGGTAGCACCAATGACACCGCAGGCAGGTCTACCACCAGCGTTACCGGTCTTTAGAGATTCCTCGTTGCCACCCTTACCTAGATCATCAGTACCAGCGTGGATAACAACACTTCTACCAATGACAGAGTTTGGACCGATCAACTTGATCAACTTGTCTGTAATGACACCCTTGGCGACACCATTGTCGTCGGTCTTGACGTTACCCATGTCACCGACGTGTCTGACCTCGTCGGTTGGCGCACCGTGAGTCTTCTTGAACGGGTTGAAGTGAGGACCAGCAGAGACACAACCGTTGGTGATATCACCGAACTCGTGGATGTGGAAGCCTCTGAGAGCGTTTGGCGAGTTACCTGTGACGTCGTACGAGATGGTGGTTGGCTCGTTCTCGGCGGATTGTTCGAAGTGGACGACACCGGAGATGCCGGCATTGCCTCTTAATACAGCTACAGCTTTGACCATTGTGAGATATAGTATGGGGATGTGAGAGTGTGGGGTATGTGGGACTGTGTTTGTAGTTCCTTGTTGCTCCTGTACCCAATTCCCAACCTGAGAACCAGAGTGGTTCTCCAACTGAGACTCATTGCGTATTTATACTCCAGTGCGGCGATGAGTGGCGCACAGAAAGGGGAGGGCCGTGTGCGGTGATGTCCGCGGTCTCGGCTTCCGTTCTGATTGGCCGGCTGGTTATCGCGATGCACGGCGTGTAATTGCGATCGTGGGTCGTGATGTTCGTGTATCGTGATGTTTTCGCCGGGAGACTCGTGGATTCAAGAGAGTATTAGAGAAACACACACAGAAGAACAATAGTGGAGGGAAGCAAGGGAAGCAAGGGAAACAAAGGAAGCAAAGGAAGCAAAGGAAGCTTATACAACACTTTACATTACCAGGTGCATGATGTTTAGGTTGGCGAAATCAGCGTGTCCACAGCTAAGAGCACAGTCGGCGATCCTGCAGCGGTCGGTGGTGGTGGCAGGTGCTGCTCCGTGTCTGCGTCTGCAAGTGACAAGAGCCCAGAGCAACGTTGCCCAGTCGGCGTACCAGTTTGAAGAACTCGAGTCGATGTCTGATGAACAGGTAGACCAGTGGCTCAACTCGATCAACGACCTCAGGGCAGAACTCAGGACCAGCGGGTTTTCCCCAGAGTCCTCCCTCGCCCCACCAGGCAGGTCAAAGATAGATATCGCAAGGGAGGCAGAGACCCTCAAGAACCCGGCATTCAAGCCTTCACAGGAACAAGTCGACGAATGGGAATCCCTCAAGAACGTGCCGATCCCAACGAGAAGGGACCCGACCCTGGAACACGTCACAAACATGATCATGAGACACGGCAAGAAACAGCTAGCAGAACGCATAATATCAAGAGCACTATACCTCGTGTTTTGCCAGACCCGTAAGGACCCTATTGAGCTTCTGAAGAAGTCCCTGGATGACCTCGCCCCATTGATGGTCGTCAAGACTTTCAACACGGGTGTCGCTAAGGCCTCCGTCATCCCCGTCCCGCTTAACAAGAGACAGAGAAACAGAATCGCCTGGAGATGGATCGTAGAAGGTGCAAACCAGAGGCCATCAAGCGACTTCGCAGTCAGACTCGGCGAGGAACTCGTATCCATCTCAAAGGGGATCGGGTCGGGATTCGACAAGAGGGACCAGCTCCACAAGACCGCAATCGCACACAGATCCTACATCAGATTAAAGTGATATACTTGTATATACATATATATATATATATATAAACACCAATGTAAATAGTCAGCAGTCTCTCTCCACCTCTCCACCTCTCCACCTCTTCCTGCGGCTTTGTCTGTGTGTCTTGATTCCCCGGCTAGTGAAAATTAGCGCAACATGATAACGGCCATTTCTAGATCGGTATTCTGCCCCCAAGTGTAATCAGTTTTATAAACTACACTACAAGACACACCACAAGACACACACATACACCAAAGCCATCCAACCACAACACAACTATCCCATCGTCAGCACCATGCCCGGCATCATATTCAAGACACCATTGACCAACGAAGAACTCACTGTCTTCACAGAGTACTACAACAAAGTAGACCTTGCAAGCAAGGGCTACGCGACCGCCGAACTAGTAAACCCATTTATACTCACCTCGGGACTCTCCCCATCAACCCTGAGCTCAGCATGGGCATTGGTAGACACGCAAGGCGCTGGAACACTAGACTTCAAGCAATTCTGCGCCATGCTAAGAGTCATTGGTCATCTCCAACAGTACCCACTCGCCCCTATTACCGAGGCACTCTACCAGATCCCTTCGGCTAATTTGTCCTTCCCAGGTGTATCAACAACACGTAATGCTCCACCTCAAAGCAAAGGTGTCATACACGCAATAAACGCAAATGCTGCCTCTCCTTCTCAGCCTGTCCCTACTTCTCCCTCCGCTGCCGCCGCTACCCAATTACCATCATATTCAGAGCCAGCGCCAGAGTCAATGCAAATCCCATTGCCAACACCAAACGATCTAGCAAAGTTTTCCCAGCTCTTCGACAGAGCAGCAGGTCAATCGCACTTGCTATCAGGGAACGACGCAAAACAGATATTCCTAAAGGCAAAGCTCCCAAATAAGACACTCGGAAAGATCTGGTACCTCTGTGACAGAAACGCAAGCGGTACCCTAGACAAGCAGGAATTCATCGTCGCAATGCACCTGATCGACCTCTGTTTGTCCAAGAAACAGCCAGCACCACAGATCCCAACAGTCCTCCCATCTGAAATCTGGGATACAGTAACCGCAGCTAACATCAAATCTCCACCTCCTCAAACACCTCTCTCTGCATCCACCTCTGCCTCCGCATCCATGGCTAACAGTCCAGCTGCAGTTGCCCCACCACACTCCCCAGCATCTGTCCCACACCCACCACCACAGCGTTCGTCCACTGTCCTAACCTCAGTCTTTGGTCCCTTCAAGGGCGCCCCTGACGATTGGAGAGTATCAACCTCACAAAAGGAACAGTTCGACCAACTCTTTGCCACTTTAAACAAGGAACCATCCAAGACAGCACTCGGCCCAGACATCCTGGTCCCATTCTTCCTGAAGTCAACCTTGAACAGGGAAAGCCTAGCCTCCATCTGGGAACTCGCCGACATCAACAGAGCAAGCAGCTTGACCAAGGACGAGTTCGCCATCGCAATGTTCTTAATCAAAAAGTCAAAGGCAAACACCCTGCTGCCAAAGACAATCCCTGCAGAACTCCTGGACTCCATCCACTATAACGCTTCAGCAACCCAAGCGGCTCAAAATACCTCCTCTGAACTTCCAGCGGAACAATACAGAGACTTACACAGTAAGAGGGCCAGTGTATTGCCACCATTGCCAACCTCACCTGTCGGAAACACTCAGGCATCTGTCGACACCGATAATGAGACTTATCAGCCCCTTACAAGGGATGTCACATCCGTTGACACTACAGAGCAGAACATGGACAATAGACTCAGCTCAGTGAACCAACAAATTGACACTGCAGAATCAAACCTAGCAAACTCAAAGGAACTGCAAACACTCAAGGCACAAGAACTAAACTCTTTACAAGCTAAGGAGGCACAATTGACAGAAACGTTAACAAAGCTAAATACCGCTTTAGAGGAGTCTACAGCGGCAATTGGGTCTTTGGATGCTAAGATCGCAGAAGCCAAGGAGAATAATGCAAGATTAGAGCAACAGTTGACTGTCGCAGAGGGAAACTACCAGGCAAGCGATGCTAGAATCGATGATTTGGAAACCAAGTTGAAGGGTTCCGAGGGAAAGAATGAAGATTTGGAGAACGAGATCCTCGCTCTGGACTCCAAAACCGCAGAGTTGAATAACAAATTGATAGAAAGACAAGAGGCAGCTCTGGTTACTATCAACTCATCCAAGGAAGGTGACGAGAAGCTGGAATTAAAGCAAGTGACCATCACCAATTTGCAAAAGGAAATAGACGGTATTGAAGAAAAGGCTAAGGTGTATATTAAGAAGAGATCAGAGCTGGATGACTACGAAAGATTGGTTAAAGAACAACATGAGAAGTTAGAACACCAATACAAAGCATTAGAAGTTCACACAGAAAAGATTAAAAAATTCGAACAGATCTTGAAAGATCGTGAGTTGGCAAACGAGCAAAAATTAAAGGAACTTGACTTAAATAACCAATCTGTAAAGAACGCTGTACCAACTGATCTAGAAGGTATGAAAGGTCTAGAATCCAAGATTGATGACATAAAGATATCAGAGCCAGCAGATACCGCAAATGGAGTCAGGTCTAAAGAACAAAAAGGATCTGACTATTACGAAGTCCCAACGAATGTCTCAGTAGAATCGTTTGAGAGCATCGGCTCAAAGGATGTGAGCAATGATAACTAGGCAATAATAGAACCCTTCCGATATTTAGTACTTTTTTTGTTGTAATGGAAAGGGAATATTTTAACATTTTATATATGATCGGCATTATTTATATGCATATATATGTGTGTGTATGTTTACAACTAATTAGTTTAGTGATCTTCCTGTAATTCTATCATCATATCGCCAAGACTCTGCACCAGCATCTTATCTAGCGGCTGCTTATAAGAACTACCTAGGTATTCTTTGTATGTTTCGTCTAGATCCTTGTACTCGGAGTTCAGGTCGTTCTCCAACCCCATTAATTGGTCCTCTAGCTCTCTGTTCATCTCTTCAACAAGTTTGATCCTCTTGTCAAGCTCATCTGCTGCTTCTTTCCTCTGGCTGTGCAAATTGCACTCTATTATTTGCTTGACAGAAAGATCTGCTATTGATATATCATCCGTCGTTTCTCCACTGTTTTGTTCATGCGCTAACTTCGATTCATGTCGTATCTTTGCTTCATTTATGAGGTCATCCAATTCATCCAGTTTTTCCTTCACTTCACGTTCTTTCATAATCTCTTTGAATTCACGCTTACACAGCTCTGTCCAAAACTCTGTCACCTGCTTTTGGCAGTTTAGAAGATGGATGCGGCCCAACTCAGTTCTCGAGTAGTTGGGAAAGCATGCACTTATTTTATCCCAATTTTGGAATTTCAAAATGGACTGTGTCAACGCTTTGTTGAACACTTGGTTCAATCTCAAGAACCTTATCTTGTCATTGTTAACAGTTGTCATATCTCCCGTTCATATACTATTTTTCAGTTCACTGATCCTGTTGAAGTAGCAGCCAGTTCATGTCTTTACCATCACAACGAATTGATGTACATTTGTTTACTTTATCAGATTGAAAAGACGTCATTCCACAAACAAAACATAGTCGCGTATTCTGAAATTTTTCGATGCAGGCTTCGTGATGCTGAAAATTAATTATTGAAATTGCTCTATAGAGGATGAGTTAATATATAAAGATGCTTCTGTCATGAAAGGTAGAATAGCATATCGAAGTCTGTGTCCTCTTTCCTAAACTCATAGTGGTACGTTATAATCACCCTCAAGAAATGAACAGTGTACTGAACGCTCAAAGGCTTTTACAACTGTACCAGTTCAACCCCAGACTTAGAAATTCATGGTACCTAGTTGCTGCAGCTACACTGAGTGTCGCAAACCAGCCCCAAGAGATTCCAAAGGTATTCCATTATGCCATGCTTCTCAGTAACCAAGACGCTAAAAAATATCGTGTTACCCTAGCATATAAAACTATTGAACTATTGTCAAATGAGCCCGCCCGCTCTAAGAACCTTATAAATGAAATATACAGGAACCCGACAGATCTGCAGCGCCAAATAACAGCAAAGTTTAGAGAAACGCTATTAAAGACTGGACCTTTGGCAGGCCTTCCGAGGGCCATCAATGGGATGCACCATCTCAAGCAAAGCACGCCTGATAACCTATTACCTGAGGTGACGGAGATTGATCCTTGGGAAGCAGTAATGGGGAAGCAGGATCCTTGTCCCGAAACTATGACTATGAGACGACAAATGAGGACAACAGAGGATGTAGATGCTATACTACGAAGGGGGCTAGATCAGTGGAACTCTATTTATAATAAGGTCAGTTCAAGGGTGATCAATGATCTGAACAAGTCGTATCCAGACTTGTGGTATTTCACCCTCTTGCATGTGTATGGAGCGTTGTTTTCATTTGACGATGTACTGTCAAAACAAGAGACGAGTCTGGTAGTGGTGTCATCGTTGGTGCCGCAGGATGTTAATCCGCAATTAAGAGGGCATTTGAAAGGTGCGTTGAATGTGGGATGCGACTTTGAGACCGTGGATGCAGTAAGAAGATTGTCTATTCTGATATCGCAGTGGTGTGGCGTTGAATGGAGGGATGGTATTGTGGAGGTGCCGCATCCAAAGGATTCAGGTTCAAGATTGAGATGATAAAAAGAGGGTCAAAGCATTTGAAGGCTCTCTTTTTTTGTTAATATTCCAAGAAGAGAAGAATAGGTGTGAGATAGATATACAATGGCAGATATGTATGTATATGTGTATGTGTGTATGCATGTGTGTAAGTACGATCTTCCAAGCTTAATAGGATATAAATACTGTGGTACATGTGTGTGTGTGGTTCCGTTGAATGGAGGTATGCTGATGGGTATCTACACGTTTTCTTGTTTGGGTTTATTTGTATTGAACATTTCAAACTTCCATGACGAGAGTAGTCCCTTTGTCGATCCCAACAGTCCTGAGGTTTGGCCATTCGTGTTGTTGCGAAATCCACTAGAATTTTGCGGTTTCGCAATTTTGATTGGATCTGTGGACAGGTAATTGTTCATCTCGAGGTCCTTACGACTATACAATTGTGCCCACCATCGTATATTGTTCAGGTCTGGTGATATCCAGTCTGTTATTTCTTCATCATCGTTTGTATCCGTTGATGAAGGGTGCTTATAATTTTTATTTGTGTATATATCCGCTTTAGACCTGAAATGGTCCCAGACAGATCTTGTCTTTGACATGGCGTCATTTTCTACAAGTTCTCTTTCACAGTTAAATAGAAACGTGCCGTACTGGCAGGAGTATAGGTGATAGACTATTTTGCGTAAGAACCGTTCGTTGAATTCGAATTGGTCTGGGTCCTGGTAAAGTAATTGGTAGACACAATCGATGAATTGCTGGAATATTGGGGAAATGAACTTTGTGGAATGTTTGTGGGAGCCCTTTGATTCCGTTCCAGTGTTATTATTGTTATTGTTGTTGCCATTGAGTTTTGATGTGGTCCTTTTTGATGCAGAGTTTGTTCGTGGTTGTTCGAGCTCATCGTCTATTGCGATATCATAGCATTCATTTTTGTTATCCTTTATTAGTATTGAAGAAGAGATGTTCTTTGAGTTGAAGAAATTGTTGTTAAATTGTAGGTAGTTTGCTGTGTTATCGTGGAAGTTTTCCCGTGAGTTGAGATGGCCGCATCTTTCTGTGAATTTATGTCCAAAGGAGACCCAGTCCTTCTCGATGAGTACCATGAACCCCTCGAGAGTTCTGTAATATGGGTCTATGCATAGTTGTATGAGTGAGCAGATTTGTGCTGTGCGATCCCAGCCGTCTGAGCAATGTACCAGCAAGTTTGAGCCGTTGAAAATCATTGCCTTTGAGAGTTTGTCGACGTTAGACAGGATGAGTCGTATGTATTTGAGCCAATCGTTGAATTTGTCCGTGGGTGTGACAAAGCTTTGTGTTATGAGGATGTCGTTGTCTATAAGATAGTTGTCTATGAGGGAGTTTATTGTGCTGGACATGCTGTGGATGTTGTCTATTCCGAGGAATTCCTTCTTTGCCGTACTGTTGAAGTTGTAGTTGCTCATGATCTCTGTGCCGCCGCCAAGTGCGATCTGTGCGAGTGAGTTTGCGAGGGGTCTTGCATCCACGATGATATTGTTGTCTGATGAGCTAAATATTGTCGAAACGAGGTTTTCATCCTGAATGGACCTCTTCTTTGTTATTCATGGGAGTGGTTGGGAGGAGCGTGTGATTGAACAGTGTCTGCGTTTGTAGTAGTATGTGAGCGCTGGTATTCTTGCCTTTGAGCGGTATTTGGAGGCGTAGTTGAGGAGAGTGTCTGATATTCTTCTTGGGACGACGAGCTTGGATGGGTAGGTTGGTGAGTACATATAGTCTCTGTTGATGCGTGATACTTTCCATTGGCAGTCGGGTGATGCGAAGTCGACGCCTTGTCTTTTGAACTCGCGTGCTTGTTGGTATATCTGCCAGCTTTGGGGGTTACTTATGTGTTCTTCGAGATCGTTGGGCTTGTATATAAATGCGTAGAGTTGATGGATGTTGTCTAGGATGGTGAGGTTGTAGAGTGAGTCGTATACGTCGTTTGACTGTTTATCGTTTGCGAAGTCTATTGAGAAGATTGAGTAGTCCTTTCCTATGATTTTGATGTTTGTGATCGACCAGAAGTCCTTGTCCCTGTACCAATTATGAGTTCTATTATGGGTAGTGTTGTTTGTGGTGTTGCTTTTGGCGAGGTCGTTGAAGTCCTTGAAGTTTGATATGAGTGCAGTACCGTTGTTTTTGAATATGGAGGAGATCATAGGATATGGAAACCAAAATTCGTTCTTGAGTTGGTCTGATGTGAATATGAGGTGGTGTGTTGTGAGATGGAGGGTTCCCTTGGTTGGTGTACCCTTTTTGTGCAATATGAC
This sequence comes from Jamesozyma rosinii, assembly GCA_003708425.3. Lineage (NCBI taxonomy): Eukaryota > Fungi > Ascomycota > Saccharomycetes > Saccharomycetales > Saccharomycetaceae > Jamesozyma > Jamesozyma rosinii. The sequence goes on from PPOD03000234.1 coordinate 208,202, forward strand.
ATCGTCTACTTTTGTAATCTTTAGATATTCCATGGTGTTTTGAAGGGGATGTCTTTGATGTTATGGAGTGTGTATGGTGTTAATACCATATGAGAATGTATTGTTACAAGAGATACGTGTGTTGTGGTTGCGTGTGTTTACTGGTGTACAAGATGTGTAAAAGTGTATAAATAAATTAAGAGAGTGTGTGTATATTTTTTTTTGACATATAGAAACAGTATTAAGATAAAGGCAGTTGTGGATATAGCCATTAGAATGTATGTAGAGTGGAGGTTTATAAAAGAGGTAGTATTAGTTTTAAGAATAGAGTAACGTAGGGTTAAATATGGTGGGAGGATGAGAGAGAGAGAAGTCCACCTTAAACATAGTAGTAGTAGTAGTAGTAGTAGTAGTGGTAAACGCCGGTAAGGAACCCAAGGTATACATATCAGGGTATATGTATATGTGTATATAATAAAATCGTGGTAGCATGGTATCAATCGCAGATGCAAATCTTTTTCAGTTCTAGTATGAATTTGCCCTCTTTGTAGCGCTGGTCGCTGAGTTCGCTTTTTAGGTACTTCCATCCGATGAGGTTGTTGCACCAGTGGCAATGTATGTCACAGACGAGGTAGTCTCCCGTGATCATTGCCCTAGACTCAGTCTGGCCGTCTACAACGTTGATAACCTTAGACATGAGGTACGCGTCGCCTGTCTTCCCCCTGTAGTCCTTTGAGATGATCTGTGTTGAGGAGGCGAGGTGATTTCTGCAGTTGCTGCATCCGAACGTGACTGAAGGTTTCTTGTTTTTCCTGTGTCTCCTGGCGGAGCTGAGGTAGTCGTACTCGTATTCGTTGCTGTCACGGTGTGTGTAATAGTTGTGGTACTGGTTGTTGTGGTTGCGGGTGATCAGGTCGAGACCCGTGTTGTTTTCTGAGTATATGTTGGATATGATGCGGGCAGTAAGCAGGCTATGTGTTGATAGCAAGTCGTTCTTGGCGTAGTTATGTGTGTGATTGTAAGATGGGGTAGTTTCCCTTGGGGATTCGATGTAAGAAGGAGAGCGTAGACCCATGCTGCGCGTGGTGTGCTGGAGTATGAGTGTAGTAGGTTATTGTGGTAGTTTCAAGAGTGTTAAGAGCAAAACAATTCATGTAAATGTCATATGCATATGCATACATGTATATATATATATTTGGGGAGTGCTATGGACCAATAGCACCCAGAGCAACCTCTAAGACCACTACCATCTGTGCATCCTGTGCCATCTTGATAATCTGGCAGACGATGAGATAAAGAATGGTGTGTTTGCAGTGGGAGCCTGTGGCTTCGTGTCCCGCACTGTAAAGCGTGGTGGCTTCGTGTGTTGTGCGGTGGTTTCTGTGGGGGCGGCTGCAGTCCGGATTAGGGGTGGCTGTCCGGGTTGGCTGTCCGGATGGGCACCCGGTGGTGTTCCGGACAGGTGATTTGGTCACGTGGATGTCACGTGGTGGGTCTGTGCGGGTGTTTCTGAGTATCTGTTCTTTCCTGCGGTTGTTTCTGTGTGCTGCCCCACGGATTACTCACCGCCTCGAGGCTCGATATTTTTTGCGGTTGCTATTGGAGAGTTGACTCATTTCCTGATACTCGCAGGGATTACTCACTGGAGGTTGGTGTCATCGCAATGCTAGGGGCAATGGCAATGCTGTTCGCGTGGGATGCCTGTTCAGATGTGTATATAAATGGTCCCCATAGAGGTGGAACTCAATGGGAGGGATCCTGGGTTTCTTGGTTCTACTTTAGTCCCTGTCCCTACAACACTGAACAACACTCCCCAGAACAACACACATGTCCTCCATCTACAACTCATCCACGCCAACTACCTCGGCATTCAATTCTGCTACATACAGTCCTGACCTGCTGCAGAACATGAACACGGTCCTCATCGTGGGTTCAGGCGGTCTCTCCATAGGCCAGGCCGGAGAGTTCGACTACTCAGGTTCACAGGCAATCAAAGCCCTAAAGGAATCAGACATCACCACAGTTCTCATCAATCCTAATATCGCAACAAACCAGACTTCACACTCCCTCGCAGACAAGATATACTACCTCCCAGTGACACCAGAGTACATCACCTACATCATTGAAAGGGAAAAGCCAGATGGTATACTCCTCACCTTCGGCGGACAGACCGCCCTCAACTGCGGTATAGAACTAGACGCCACGGGTGTCCTCGCAAAGTACAACGTCAGGGTCCTCGGTACACCAATAAAGACGTTGATAACCTCAGAGGACAGAGACCTCTTCGCCACGGCACTTAAGGAGATCAATATCCCCATCGCAGAATCATTCGCATGCGACACACTAGACGAAACACTAGAGGCAGCAAGCAAGATCAAGTACCCTGTAATCATCAGATCGGCATACGCTCTCGGAGGGCTCGGCTCTGGTTTCGCAAACAACGAGCACGAACTAAGAGAACTAGCATCCCAATCACTCGCTCTCGTCCCACAGATCCTAGTAGAGAAATCACTTAAAGGTTGGAAAGAGATAGAGTACGAAGTAGTCAGAGACAGAGCAAACAACTGCATCACAGTATGTAATATGGAAAACTTCGACCCATTGGGTGTCCATACGGGGGACTCCATCGTGTTTGCACCCTCCCAAACCCTCTCAGATCAGGAATTCCACATGCTCAGATCAGCAGCAATCAAGATAATCAGACAGCTGGGTGTCATCGGAGAATGCAATGTTCAATACGCATTACAACCAGATGGACTCGACTTCAGGGTCATTGAAGTAAACGCACGTCTATCGCGTTCCTCGGCGTTGGCTTCCAAGGCTACGGGCTACCCACTCGCATACACAGCAGCAAAGATCGCTTTGGGTTACACCCTACCAGAACTGCCAAACCCAATCACAAAGACAACAGTGGCAAACTTCGAACCCTCTTTGGACTACATAGTCGCAAAGATCCCCAAATGGGACCTCGCAAAGTTCCAGTACGTCGATAGATCCATCGGATCAGCAATGAAATCAGTAGGAGAAGTAATGGCAATAGGAAGAAACTACGAAGAAGCTTTCCAAAAGGCTCTCAGACAAGTAGACCCAGCAATGCTCGGCTTCCAAGGCGGCAACGCATCCTTGTACCCAACAACAGGGGCATTAGATGATGCACTAAAGAACCCAACTGACACAAGAGTCCTGGCAATAGGCCACGCAATGATCGACAGAGGTTACTCAGTAGAGAAGATACACAGCCTCTCCAAGATAGACAAATGGTTCCTCCACAAATGCATGAACATCACAAACATGTACAAAGAACTTGCCAAGGTCACTTCTGCCCAGCAGCTCGACAAAGACCTCCTCCTCAGAGCAAAGAAACTGGGCTTCTCAGACAAACAGATCGCAAAGTCAATCTCTCAGGCACTAGCCATGAATGAGTTCGCCATCAGAAACATGAGAAAGGCCCATGGGATAACCCCATTTGTCAAGAGAATCGACACACTAGCAGCAGAATTCCCAGCAACAACAAACTACCTATACACAACATACAACGCTACAAAGAACGACATAGAATTCAACGAAAATGGAATGCTCGTTCTCGGATCAGGTGTATACCGTATAGGCTCCTCAGTAGAATTCGACTGGTGTGCCGTCAACACTGCAAAGACGCTAAGAAACCAGGGCAAAAAGACAATAATGATCAACTACAACCCAGAAACAGTCTCCACAGACTTCGATGAGGTCGACAGACTCTACTTCGAAGAACTCTCCTACGAAAGAGTAATGGATATCTACGAGCTCGAAAACTCTCAAGGGTGCATCATATCAGTCGGCGGTCAACTCCCACAGAACATCGCACTCACTTTACACCAGAACGGCTGCAACATCCTTGGTACAAGCCCAGTAGACATCGACAACGCAGAGGATAGACACAAGTTCTCAACTATCCTCGACTCTATCGACGTCGACCAACCAGAATGGAGCGAGCTGTCATCAATCGACGAAGCATACAAGTTCGCAGATAAAGTCGGATTTCCAGTGCTCATCCGTCCTTCATATGTCCTTTCCGGTGCAGCAATGAGTGTCGTCAATAACAAACAAGAACTAAAGGCAAAGCTCACCTTGGCATCAGACATCTCACCAGACCACCCAGTAGTAATGTCCAAATTCATAGAGGGCGCTCAGGAAATCGATGTCGATTCAGTAGCCTACAATGGCCAGGTATTAGTGCATGCCATCTCAGAGCACATAGAAAACGCAGGTATCCACTCAGGTGATGCCTCGTTGATCCTCCCACCACAGCATCTCTCTGACTCAACCAAGATACAGTTGAAGCAGATAGCAGATAAAGTCGCCAAGGCATGGAAGATAACAGGCCCATTCAACATGCAGATTATCAAAGACGGTGATAAACCCCTCAAGGTCATCGAATGCAACATTAGAGCCTCAAGATCGTTCCCATTTGTCTCGAAAGTGCTCGGCGTCAATTTCATAGAAATCGCAGTGAAAGCATTCCTCGGTGGTGATATAGTGCCACAACCAGTCGATTTAATGATGGACAAGGCATATGACTACGTGGCAACCAAAGTTCCTCAATTCTCCTTCACAAGACTAGCAGGCGCAGATCCATTCTTGGGTGTAGAAATGGCCTCTACCGGTGAGGTCGCAGCCTTTGGTAAAGATATCTTTGAGAGTTACTGGACAGCAATGCAAAGCACAATGAACTTCAAAGTTCCATTGCCTCCATGTGGTATCTTGTTCGGTGGTAATCTATCGAATGATTTCTTAGGGAATGTCGCAAAGGAGATCGACTTGCTTGGTTACAATTTCTACGTCACAAATGAAGGTACAAAGGAATACTTGCAACAGTTTGTGAATAAAGATTCTAAGGCAAATATTAAAATAATAGAATTTCCAAGAAACGACAAGAGAAGATTGCGTGAATTATTTCAAGAATACGATATCAAGGCCGTCTTCAACCTGGCAGCCAAGAGAGCAGAAAATACCAATGACGAAGATTATGTTATGAGAAGAAATGCTATAGATTTCGGTATCCCGCTATTCAATGAACCACAAACCTCTTTATTGTTTGCAAAGGTATTAAAGTCCAAGGTTCCAGAAAAGGTGAAGCTCCTAGATTCCAAGGTAGTTGTTATTCCCCCAGAGGTCCGTACTTGGGAAGAATTTGTTGGCTTCAAGCCTATGTAAATATTTATATTATTTTTAACTCTCTGACTAATTCTTATAAAGAAAATTGTAAATTACATTCATTAAAATTATCATTTATACCTCCTAGTATAATATTTTGTTATTAGGGTAACATCTTTTTTTTTTGTTTATGTTTTGTTACAAGTTTTGGACTTCTCTGTTAGAGGTGATGATCAATAATATAAAATTATTCATAAATATTTAAATGTATTTACACACATATTTCATTTTCTCTAAAATCCATAAATTCAAATACCTAAGGGGTGAGATAAACTTATTAATTCTCTCTTTAGTAGCTTTTAATGTCTATACTAATCTCAAGAATTCTTTGTATTTGTGAAAGTGTCTTAATGCATCCTATAAGACCGGCATTTCTAACACTAACTTGCAACTACATTAGAAAGACATACAAGTAAGCCTATGAACTATATTCGCTGGTTAAACTCTGATGGATCATCATCACTTGCTGATATTTCTTACTTCTAATTCTTACTTCTAGTTCTTCAGCTGCAAGAAATCTGTTTCCCCCAACTGAAAAATTCGATTCACTGAAAAAAATCAATCTCAACAACTGTCTGCTCTCCTACATAAACATCCAAAGAGAACCACATAACAACCATACAATTAAACAACTATTTATGGATCATGGATGAGGAGAATGAGAACCCTTATGAAAATTTCTATTTAGAGAAACTTACCTCTCAGGATGAACAAAATACAGATACACAGAACTTACATAGGGAACAAATAGAAGAAATCTATTATAGAAGTCTGCAAGAAAACTTTCCAAAACTGAATCCTATAAACCCTAGTTTCTCATCAAACCAGATACTCAGGAAAAGATCGTTAAATGAAAATGTGCAAATACAACCCAGCAATCTTACCGACACTGAACAGCCTCAGCACCAGCTCAAACGAAAGAGATAAGGATATGCTATATGCCTGACTTATAATAAGGAGGCACGAGACCTTATTTATTTATTTTATATCGAGTTACTATATTACCTAATGTATAAGCAGCGGTACTGATATGATTAAAATCCCGAGCAACCAGTCAGTGTAATGAAGTAACTACTATGTTCATACGTATGAAACCATTTATCAATAATTTTGTTAAATTCTTTTCTTAATCCATTTGTTTCTACATGCGCATCCCTTGGCCCAATATACTCCAGATCTTCAATCCTATGTGGAAGATCTCTTTTCTTAATAAATATTTCCAAACCAGCAACTGAATAGAAAGGTGGTACCATTGGAATATAATCCTGATCGTGCACTACTCGGAAGTAGCCATGACTAAAATTTATTTGGCCAGCCTCCATAATACTCTCATGAATTTCCGTGGTTTCAAATAAATCATCAACCCACTCCTTCATCTCTTCGTTAAATATTCTTGGCTGCGCATAAGTAAGCACCAAAGGTTGATACCCTCTAATTCTCAATTCAATACCTGCAATAATTGACAATGCAGCTCCTAGGGAATGCCCAACCGTAACTACACTATAATCTGGATATTTCTTTAATATATCTTCCATCTTTGCCAGGAAATATTTACTCAAAGTTTTTGTAAAGACATGAAAACCTCTGTGGATCTTACAATTCTCACATTCTTTAATTTTACCTTCTTCAATTAACCTCCTATAGTCGCTTTGACACACAGGTGTATAATCAATTGGCACTATGGTGAAATCACTGAACCAATCTTGTAGGGTAGTTGAGCTACGGAATGCCATTATTATAACTTTTCTTCCATGGTCAACTAGAACATATCCTGTGCCAAGCTCACCCTTTTCAGCCTCCAAGACAAGCTCAACTATAGAATCCGAAGCTGTTGGATTCTCTTCCTCATCATGACAAAACTTGATGTAATCTGGACATTTTCCATCCTGTAATGATGTACCGGCATTTAGGCTGTTTGTTGTAATGCAACTTGTTAATGCACAAGCCTTGCTAAAATAAACCAGTCTTTCATAATCACAGGGAGATATTACTGATTCTCCTCTATATTCACATAACCCTTCCACTTCTAGATCAATATCTTCTGCTACGGGATTTCCCAAACTTACAACTTCTTGGATTAGAAGTAGTACAAACATTAGTACTTTGAAAGATTTTAGAGAGGTTACCATGCCGTAACTAATTAAATTTATTCGTTTTATCGACATTCGGAAGAATAAATAAACTCAATCTGGTTTACACTAAGAAGATATAATTTTTCTTAAATATATCTATTCTGTTTCTTTATTATTTCTGACATTTTTCTTCGTATTTTTGATTTGTTGAACTTGACACAAAAATGGTAAAAATAATATCTATTAAATCCAATAATACCAATTCTATAACCTTAATATTGACAGTAAATGAATATAGTTTAAACGCATTTAACTAAATATTTCTATAAAAACATTACATATTGTGGCTAGTGCCCAAACGCCACACATGGAAAGACCTATTCTTTTCATATTTTTGTTTACCCACGATTCAATAATCTTTGATCCTCCAAAGATTATTGTCATAAATGAAGTCTGAATCAGAATAGCCGCACAGGATATTATAAATTTGTAATTATATGTGTAGCCGTTACCTGATTCTTGTAATTCTGTGGCTCTTAAGAACCACCATTTACTAGAATCCCTGTGTATGAAAACCATAGATATGAACCCACTGAATCCAATACCGACCATTGAATTCAGCATGACACCACCGAGACATGATGTGCAAGAGATGACAAAAAACTTGGTGGCAATTGCTTGAACATGTGCGAAATCATCCTGGTGCGGTGCCTTTAGATAAAACCTACACATGGCAATGTTTGAAATCAAATCACTGATCGAGTTACCCCATGCAAATATTGTCAAGCCAAGAATAGCCTTTGAAACACCAAGTATCACTTGGTATAGTTCCATCATCTCAATCAACGCGTTTGCGATCAAGGAAATATAAAGAATTGAATTAATGATACCGATCGATAAAAAGACCAACTGAATTATATTATTCAGTTTATCTAGAGTTCTGCGTCTTTTATTCTTCTCTTCTGCTTCTTCAGAGAAACTTGAACTTGTTTGCAGTAAGGAAAACTTATTGATGGAAACGATTGAATGATAAAACTTCGACATTATGGCAAGGACAGCAAAGGATACAAACATGGGGATAAACCATATATAGTATTGAAATGATTGCTCCATTATGCACGATACTATCATCAATGTTGTTAATGGGCATATTATACCTTGGAAGAATAGTAGAAATAAGTTTAATTTAGACACATTATACCTGGTCGAGATCTTGTCATATTCCAGAAACTCTGTTGGTTTCGGGCATGAGATCTGTAGGATAATAACAAACGGAGTAGTTAATATGGAGAGTATTCGACCAGGTATTGATTTCTTCCTGTAGTTTAAAAGATGTGGCATGAAGATCTCAAATGCCAGGTTTCGTAGCTTCTTATTTCTTGAGGTAATGTGTGGATCTTCAGTGACAGATGATACGAGCTCACCGGAATTTTGTGTTTCTTCTGGATTGTCTGAATAGGGTTGGAAGACAACTGGTGCACTATTTGATGGTCTTGGGATTTCAGAGTCTGAAAAGGGATTTTCTCTTGTTGGCTCAGTTGAGGGCCTGATGGATTCTCTTGGGATGAAACTGGGGTTTTCGTCTTGCATGCTGACCAATTCTGATTTGAGATCGATATTGTCAACATTAGACGTGGACTCTTCTAACATTGATAGGAAACTCTCATAATCCATTGCTGATAATAGACTTGGCTTGATACCTGTTCTTAATTGCGAGATATCTGATAGATGTGAAGATACATCGTCATTATCACCAGGGACATCGGTAGTCTCTAACACTCCATCAAGAGGTGCATGTTGTTGCAGCTCATTATTAATATGGTGGACTGATGGCTTCTTGTGAGAGAATTTCATTACTATGTATGCCACGTACACTGTTACCATGAGTATGCAGTTCAAAACTGTTACTGTGTTTCTAATTGAAATATACCACATTAGAGTCATGGCTATGAATGTAAATGCCAGGTCTTTCAGTATGGTTGCTCTTTGGTATTTTGTGATGGATATTGAAGTTGATGCCATGATGATGAATATGGAGCCTTCCACAACACATAGTATGATCCCACATGCTCCAAGCACCTCTCCGACGGACAATGCGGCGGTTGTAGAGGATAAGGAAGTCGTCCAACTCATAAAGTTCGAGAAAAGATCAGGTGAGGAGTTACACCACGAGAGTAGCACTGCGACTAATGCGCCTGAGGTGTAGAGATGGCTTTTCTGGCTATCATCGTGACTGTCTGAGTCTGATATCTGGGCCACATTGGGACAAAGGTAGTCAGATGCACATATACCGAGCAGTACAAAACATACTACCACGTAGACTATGCTGGGTATAATGAAGGAAACTGAGAAGGATGCATCACCGTAGAGCAGACTCGGGTGTGTTAGTTGGTACAGCCATTCCATATTCCTTGGGGATTGTTCCGATTTTTGGAAAAAGGGTTAATACCAGTTCTTCGGTGTGTTACTGTAGTTGAATATGTTCTGCTCTATGTATATATCCTCTGTTCGAAGGTGCAAGTGGCAGTGCTATCTTCATCGCACATGCTAGTTTTTTTTGTGTGTACCTTAAATTTATAGTGCTAAAAATAAAACTCTGGATATGCCAGGAAAATCACCAAGGACCATCATATTCAGTAGCGAACCTTTATGAATGCGTATCTAAAACTTGCTTGGTTTAAGAAAGGTAACGTATGAAATTATATATATATATATATATATCTATATTTATATATGTATGTATACATAGGGAGATGCACACTGCACCGATTCTATTAACCTTGGTATTGAAGCTTGTTCTTTGGGTAGGATGGGCCGACCTCTTGGATAGATAGTGCGGCCAACCATTGACCCATGTCGATACAAGTCTCTAGTGGCTTGTTCTGGGCGAGACCAGCGACGAAACCGGCGGCGAAGGCGTCACCGGCACCATTGGTGTCTACGATCTTTGCCTTGTCCAATGGCTTGACATCGAAGGAAGTGGAGCCCTTGGCCGAGGTGACGATGGTTGGTTCTAAACCGTGGGTAAAGATGACGGTCTTGTTAGTGGAGTCGCCGATGATATGTTTGGCGATTGCCTTAAGGTCGTCCTTTTCGCAGGTGAGTCCAAATGATTCGGCGTATGCGGCGGCTTCTGATTCATTGGCGATGATATAGGTGGCGTATGGCAACACTTGCTCTAGAGCGGCCTTGAAGAACTGCGGAATGAATGGGGCACTTAGGTTCATGACAAATGGCTTGCCAGTTTCCTTGGCGTGCTTTCCTAGCTTCTCAATGGCGTCTGGGGAGACGGTGATGTGAAACCCTCCAATGTAGAAGAGTTTGGCCTTTTCGACCTGATCCCAGTGCTTGTCAATGTGCTCTGGCTTGAAGTGGTTGGCAGCACCCAGGTCTGTGACTAGGGATCTGTCATGGCCAGTGATAAGAGCGGCACACTTACCTGTACCGATGTCCTTCTGGACCTGGTACATGGAGACGACACCAGCAGCATCGTTTTCAGCCAATAGCTTGGCGGAGAACTTGTCCTCACCGACTGAACCGAAGTAACCGACCTGGCCGTTGCCTAGGACGTAGGCAGCGCCTCTAGCGGTGTTCTGGGCGGCCCCACCGGCGATGTAGACCACATCGTCGAAGTTAGCGACCTCGTCATAGATGGCCATCTTTGGGTCTTTAGCAGCGGCATCGACCAGGATCGCATCGTTGGACTTAAGGTCGTACTTGGCCAGGTACTCTGGGGTAGCAGTGGCCTGGATATCTAGCAGCGGGTTACCGAGACAAATCAAAGTAGGGTGTTGTGACATTTTCAATCTGATGGCTTCTGCAGTGGATCTGTAATGACGTAGGGTCTTGTATCCGGATGAACACAGAAGTGTGCTACCATTATGTTTCGATGTCCTCATCTTCATCATCATCACCTTCTGCTGACTGGTCTCCCAGTAGAATCTTGCAAAACTTCCAGCGGGGGCCTTCAGAATCTCGAGCGCGCGATGGCTCGCCGTGCAACGCGACAACAGCAGCGACATGGGAAGTCAAGTGGGGGTTTCTCGTACAGCCAGAACTGTTGAGCCAGTATACAGCAGTTGCGAGTGTAAAGAGCACATCTGGTATCAACACTCCCACCTGCTGATATGGCAACTGTGCGCAGCTGATGCGAGTGTTGAATTGGAACAGTCAGGAGGGCCACTCAACCACACAGCAGCAACGCAGCAGCACCGGCCAATCAGCGGCCGGAACGGGACACGCACCGCCCGAAAAAGAAATTTGTTGAGCCGATCGGGACCTCCAGGCACGGCAAAAAGCAATACCCTATTTCGGGCTTCGGTTCTTATATAATCAGCGATCTGTGTATATAAGCATGTATTGTATTGTATGATTACATGATTACATGATGGCAGGCACACAGTAAGACAAACTAGTAAGAGACCTTCACGATGTTTGAAGATATGACTGACCCGCTATTGAAGTTCTCGTGGTTCCCGCAGTCCGAGAGTCTGTTCCTTGCCCATCTGCACGAGGTCGTGTTCTCGTTCCTGTTCTACGTGGTGCTGTCCCGGTACATCGCTCCTAGGTTGAATACCCTCATCTTTGGCAAGACATACACGTCCATCACCGACAGGAAGGCGAAGGCAGACTTCGATATCCACACGGTCTCCATGGTACAGGCCGTGATCTCGATGTACATCCTGTTACCCACGCTCTCGATCCCTCTCAACGCAGACATCACCTCGTACCATGACGACCTGTCGACCATGATCGCAGCCGTTACGAGCGGCTACTTCTTCTGGGACCTCTCCATCTGTGTCCGGAACTTTGATCTCTACGGGCTAGAGTTCTTGGCACACGCAACGGCATCCCTGTACATCATGCTGGTCACATTCAGACCACTGTGCCAACCATGGATCGGCAAGTTCCTCCTCTTCGAGGCAAGCACTCCATTTGTCAACATCAACTGGTACATCATGCAGCTCAGCTCAGGGAAAGGAGGCTCCAAGAAAGTTAAAATCCCTATGTGGATCAACGCAATCAACGGACTACTACTACTGGTGGTATTCTTCCTGGTGCGTATTGTGTGGGGGAACACCGCAAACTTCCTCTTGTTCAGACAGATGTGGAGGGCCAGAGCAGAGTTGCCAACATATAGAACCACACTCTTGCTGCTGCTCAACCTCACACTGAACGGGCTCAACGTCGTATGGTTCCAGAAGATGCTCAAGATCGCTAAGAAGCTGGCCGGTGGGAACAAGAAAAAACCAGCACGTAAGTAATAGATACATACCGTTTATAGACAAACAATACATCGACCCTATGCCTCTATGCATTACGCACCTCTTCACTACTTTACACTCATCTGTTCATTATCGTGTTACTACTGAGCCCATGATCGAATCACCCACGCACCACCGGAACAAAAAGTTGACACGACGACGACACAGCAGATTTGTTTATGTTTCAACTTTGGCACGAACAAACAGCAACTGGTATTCACTTGCTACACACCTATTTCAGCACCTACCTGTTATCTTGACTAGTGCTATTCTTAATGATATTCAAGGTACCGACCAGTAAAACAGATCGTACATACATCAAAGCAACCCCCTCCAAATAAACTATGTCTGTATTCGATTCGTTGCAAACGTTGTTCGACAAACCAGGCATCCCTTGGAAATCAATCGTCATCGGCTTCACCGCAAGTCAGTTCGTCTTCGAGACTTACCTGTCCTACCGTCAGTACAAGGTCCTCTCCAAGAAAACATTGCCTCCAGTCTTGGAAAACGAGATCGACAAGGAAACTTTCGAGAAATCAGAGGAGTACTCAAAGGCAAAGATCAGATTCTCAATTGTCTCAGACATATACAGCATCATCCAGAAAATTGCCTTCGTCAAGTTAGATTTGCTGCCACGTTTCTGGCACATGGGCTCTAGCCTCGCCTCTCTCTTGCCAGTGAAGTACAGGGCTGTCTCCACCGTCGCTCAGAGTTTATGGTTCCTACTAGTATTGTCAAACATCTCCACCATCCTCGAATTGCCTTTCTCTTACTACAGCCACTTCGTCCTGGAAGAGAAATTCGGCTTCAATAAGACAACTGTCAAGATATGGATTACCGACATGATCAAGAGCACCGTTCTCGGAATCGCCATCGGTGGACCAGTCCTGTACGGGTTCTTGAAAATCTTCGAACTGTTCCAAACTAACTTCTTATGGTACGTCTGCCTCTTCATCCTAGTGGTCCAGATCCTAGCAATGACCATCATCCCTGTATTCATCATGCCACTGTTCAACACATTCACCCCACTGGAAGACGGCGAACTAAAGGAATCAATTGAAAAACTAGCAAAGAGCGTCGGATTCCCACTCGACAAGATCTTCGTCATAGACGGCTCAAAGAGATCTTCCCACTCAAACGCCTACTTCACCGGCTTGCCATTCACAAGCAAGCGTATCGTCCTGTTTGACACCTTGGTCAACGGCAGCTCTGTCGATGAAATCACCGCTGTTCTAGCCCACGAAATCGGCCACTGGCAAAAGAACCACGTCCTAAACATGGTCATCTTCAGCCAATTGCACACTTTTGCCATCTTCTCCCTATTCACAAGCGTCTACCGTAACACCTCCTTCTACAACACCTTTGGCTTCTACATTGACCAAGTTGTACCACCAGTGCTCTCCAACACCGAGGTCGTCACCACAACTTTCCCAATCATCATTGGGTTCATGCTATTCAACGATCTACTAACCCCACTAGAATGTGGTATGCAGTTTGCTATGAGTCTGTTGTCCAGAATCCAAGAATACCAAGCCGATGCATACGCCCATGGTCTGGGATACACCAAGAACCTGTGCCGTGCATTAATCGACCTGCAAATCAAAAATTTGTCAACAATGAATGTGGACTCATTATACTCTAGTTACCACTACTCCCACCCAACACTAGCAGAAAGACTAACTGCATTAGGATACGTCAGTGAAAAGAAGAAGGCCTAGATATATATACAAAAAACATATATATATATATACATGACTTCATTATGGATACGTTAGCACACAATTATATTTCTATACGTAAATAAAAATATTCTGTATATCTAATATCTGATGCAACAACCTCAGAGACTTGCAAACTTCGCAACTACAAATATCCTTGCAACTAATACTGAGCTTATTGCATCAGATATTGCAATATATGATGATTCTCACAATGCGGGTAACATATTTTTTCTCAATTCTCGAAATCGCAAGAGAGGAAAAAAACTTGTTCAAGGGAATAATACTATTTTGCCACCGTTGGTGAAAAGAAAACCCTAGTGGTATAAAGGCAATTGTCGCAGTAGATATATAAGCCTAGTCACCATAGAATAACCCACAATTGACTTTGTACAACACCAGACACTACCATGAGCTCTGATATGATGGAAATTGACGCCAACGGCGATGGTGCTGCTATTGTCAAGTACGCTGAAGAAAGTGCAATGGATAACATCATTCGCACCCTTCAAGAAATCTCCAAGGCAACTACTACACTAGACCCACGTCATGTTTGGAAGGCATTGAAGGATCTTAGCGCTATTAGAAAGACCAGCCTGAACCAAGAAACCTTATCCGCTTTGGTCAACATACTATATCCAGATACTTCCGACTTCAAGAACTCTCTGTTAAAAGTGATTGCTGACAAACACAAGTCTAGCGTCGCCAATGCAGATGAAATAAGAAACACTTATCCTGCTGCATTTTATGAAATCAACAATGTGAAGAAATCTATCGAGGTCGTAGCTGAATTGAACAGCTTCGTGCATCTATTAGTCCAGATATACCTACTAGACAACAAGAAATTAAATGAATTAGAAGCATTCAACAAAAAGATTATTATTCCAAAAATCCTAGCATTCTACAACAAGCGTTCCTTAGATCTGATCAACTCCAAACTTTGGTTTTATGTAGTCATTTGTGAGGAAGCACTAGGAAACAAGGCCGATGCCAAGATCCGCTCTGAAATGATTAAATTTTTGAAGTCTGCATCATTAAAATACGATAACGAAACAAGAGCAATGCTAATTAATTTAATATTGAGAAATTTCTTGGCTGATGGGGAGGTCGACTCTGCATCTGATTTTGTTAGTAAGGTCGACTTTCCAACAACCAATGTCTCAAGTCCCCTTGAAGCCCGTTATTACTTTTACTTATCAAAGATCAATGCAATCCAATTAGATTACTCCACGGCAAACGAATATATCATAGCTGCAATCAGAAAGGCCCCACACAACTCAAAGAGTCTGGGATTCTTACAACAAGCCAATAAATTACACTGTGTCATTCAGCTACTAATGGGTGATATCCCCGAGCTGTCATTCTTCCACCAAGAAGGTATGCAAACATCTCTATTCCCATACTACCATTTGACAAACACAGTTAAATTAGGTGACTTGAAAAAATTTACATCCATAATAACAAAATTCAAACAACAATTAATCAGCGATGGTAATTATCAATTATGTGTCAGATTGAGATCAAACGTAATCAAGACAGGTATTAGAATGATATCATTAACATATAAAAAGATCTCATTGAAGGATATCTGTTTGAAACTACGTCTCGACTCAGAACAAGCCGTTGAATACATGGTTTCAAGATCCATCAGGGATGGTGTCATTGAAGCAAAAATAAACCATGAACTGGGCTATATTGAAACATCCGAGCTGTTAAATGTTTATGATACAGATGATCCACAAAGAGTCTTTGACGAAAGAATCAAATTCGTTAACCAGTTGCACGATGAATCAGTTGTTGCAATGAGGTATCCAGAAGATAAGAAGAAAGAAAAGATTCCAAATCAGCCAGAGGACGTTGCGATCGACGATCTACTAGATGACATTTCTGATTTCTCGGACATGGATGATATGGGCTTCTTGTAAACAATCGAAGGAATCATTTGGAGTAGTCAGAAGCTGAAACAAATTATTTAGCAATCATGTAATATGCCATACCTCATTGTGGTATATTGTCTAACATATAAGATATGTACTTAAAGTATATTTTTCAATTTTAACAAAGACGAATAAGTATCAACTGTTGTGTTAAGAGACGCACGAGAATAAATAAGTGAAATTGTTCTATACATCGTATATTTAATATGTAATACTATTTCCAAATAGAAGCTGTATATGCATAAATGCTCTGTAAAATCAACCCTGTATAAAGCCTATCATGCATGATTTAATCCTTGCTTTCATTTTCCTCTCCTGCAGCGACTTTGCTTTCTTCTTCTTCTTCCTCTTCTTCCTCCCCTTCCTGTGTTACCTTCTTAGTAATAATCTCCTCTTCAATTTCAATAGTGGCAGTGATAAATTCATCTGACTCTGTGATATCGTCATCATTGTTAAATCTAGTTCTAAGTCTGTAATCCTCTTCTTTCTCATCTCTCAAAGAATTGTAAATAATGAAATTGATCCAGACTTCACAGAACGCATAGATGAAAACAGAATTGTTATGCACATATAGATTGGAGTGCCATAGATATGAAACACTGGTGATGATGAAATATGCCAGTAATCTAACAGGAACAATGGAGTAGAAATATATCTTATTATCTTCTAACAATGGGATCAGGTCCATCAAAGCCAACAATCCAAATAAAATACCAAATAGACCCAACTGTCCACTATATTGCGGAATGGTTAATTGTGGTAACTTCATTGCCTGTGTCAGAACCACGAAATATGAATTGCCTAGAATCGAATTAACATTCTTGAAACAGAAAAATGAAATGGTCAAAAGAAATCCAATTCTAAACAGCAGAACGTTAATAGAAGAGAGAGCACCCATTTTCAATGTACAATATTCGATAATGTTACGAGGTCTCTGATGTAGCTTGCCTTTCCTTTGATATGCTTGCGATGGTAGGAACCCTTCCAATTTATGTTTGAAATATTTTCGCCACCGGTGAGCGATGGATTTTCTTGGCGTCTCTAAATGAAAAAAAAAACAGAATCAAATCCTGAGGTGATGAGTATCCTAAACATCATACATCTTGTTTATACAAGTTTGTATATAAGTAGAAGTTACAAAATAAAGATAAAATGAGAGGAATATATTTGTTATAATACACAGTGTCTTTCTAAAATATATGGACTGAATAAGAGAGGATATTATTCAAGAAGAAGTTATTAATATCCTCATATTAGTATTTATACATGATTATCAATAAATCTTGTCTAGTTTATCACCAGCTGATTTCAAAACGTAACGAATATTATCCAAATCTTTAACAAGATAAATTTCATCGTTTTGAAATGCACTACTCTCTTCTTTGTCAGTGTTATTCTCTCTCTTTTTATTCTCAATGGCTTTTAAGTAATCAGTTAAACACAAAACTTCAAACTTCCTATGTGATCTCTCTTTTACATCAGTCTCTTCATCTTCTTCTTTGAAAACCAAATGCCTTAGATCTGCGACTGTTTGAATTGTTTGAATTTTACGTTTCTTCCATGCTCTTTTGCTATCACCGACATTTTCCAAGCGATGCAATGCAAACGCAAATGAACATATAGTTTTACATTTGCTGCAAAATATTTCTTCTTCACCACCCTCATCATCTGAATCTTCTTCGATCTCTTCTTCAACTTTGATCTTGCTCTCTTCAAGTTTTAAACTTTCGTTTTCGGTTATTAAATGGTCAATGAGAATCGGCCTCAGAGTCGAGAGCAATTCTATTCTTTCAATTGAACGTAATTCTGAATTGAAAAACTTTAACAATTCTGAATAGCAGTATCTTACCATTGATTCATCTTTCGAAACCATATTGTCTCCCTCCATATAACTTTGCAAAATCGAAACCAAAAGCTTAAACATATCGAAGACACATTGCTTATTGGTTAATTTATACTCCCCAATAGCCTGAATACCGAATGGCAACCAAAAATTTGTTGTAAAGTTTACAGCTTCATTTAAATTATACCCACAATTAAACCCAGCATGATAACATTTTGGAAATGTTATTATGTACTCATTTGGATATTGTATTGCCTTATAGCAAGATATATCGTAACCTGATGACATTATATCCTGTGGCGAAACCAAACTCACTAGCTGATGCATCAAATCAGGTTGTCGTATAAATAGATCTGGTGCCAGACTGGTCAAATAATCTTGGAAATTGTTGCAACTTGAATTAGGTATACTATACCAAACTTTAGGGGCTCCTTCGTGTTGGTAGTTGGCACTTAATGTATGCTGATCTTCCATATGCCAACAAAATGTCGAGAATTTAGATCCGACGTACAACCAAGGTATTGTCATACCAGATATAGAGCTACCGAATAGAGGTAACAATGAGCCCTTAGCATTCGGTAAATTCATTAAATTCATTGGGTGGTCTGTATAATATTTACGTTTGGCATTATCTTCAAATGATAATATTGTTCCAGCTGGAGTGTATGTTTGGGTAGGGAACCCTGTCACCTGTCCTGGCTTGGTATTGTGAATATCTGCTCCATACATAACAACTTTCTTACCGTCGATATCGTTAACATATGTCCAGAATTCTTTTTCCAGTTGATCAATACTGTCACTGTTCTTTGACAGAATGCTTTCCTTTTCGAAATCGCTTAGTAAATAGTCTTTAGTGTCCATTTTAAACCCATAGTAACCATTACCTATAATGCAGTTCTTGCAAACCCAGTTAGAAAAGTCTTGATTCTCCACTGGAACCACCTCTTTCATATTCTTTTTGATGCATTCCAAATGAAAACGTTTATCGCAAGAGGTACATATGATATCTGGATCTGCCGATATTTCTTGGTTATTACACACTAGGCATTCATCGTCATCTTCACTGTCTTCATCAGAAGATTCCTCATCATCACTAAGCAGCGATTTCGGATACTCATCCGAATATAGGGACATGTTTTGGTCTTTCTGATATTGGTCATACAGAAACAAATAATAACCTTTGATGAACTTTTGAAAGATGGATTTCAAAGAATTTATTGATTGGTTAGGGAACCCTTTCAACAGTGATTTCCACAGTCCCGTACTGTTTTCAATATCAGCGAGACTGGGCATGGCGTAGGCAGCATTAGTATCTTTTGTGTTAAAAAAGTTAATTATCTGGATGTATAAGTCATAGAGGTACATTTTTTCTGTAGAGGGATGATTGCCATTTGGGCGATCACTTTTGGAGTGAGTGACTTTTGGAATTGAAATATAGGGCGTCTTGAATACTAAACGGTGCTTAGAACCATTTTGCAGACGGTTGAAATTGTTTAGTTGTTTAATGAAGAATAGCCGACATCTGTTTACCATATTCAGTACAGAGAGGTTCTGTATTCTTACATTAAATGTGAAATTTTCCTTGTCCAAAGCCAGTTTTGGGTTGTATGAGGGAGGTGGAACCAGCTTCACCATGCCATACCTGTTGCCTAGCCGTTGGATTCTTGGCTGGGATAAGTACCCGACAGGATCTGCAAATTCGTCATCCGAAGGCCTTAATGTTGGTATTTCTTGCATTTTTAAAATAGTCATGTTAAGTAGCAGTTACAGTTAGCAAAAACACTATCTTGATAGAGGATTAGAAGTGCCGTTTGGTCAGCTGAGTCTATTATTGTAGTGTTCCTGGAGGGAGGGGGAAAGGAACAAGCCGTCTGGTGAGGAGTTCCTTATTTTTCAAGACCCATATTCCTTATTTTCCCATTTTCAAGAGATGAGGTGACAAAGGATTCTGCCCAGTGGTTCTTCCGGTTCAGATATACGCTCCCTTTTTCGTCATGAGAGGGTGCTTACATATCATTTTTCGTCTTACAAACATCGCTTTTTTGGATTATATACACAGTTGAATTACATACAGCAATCTAATTTCTTATGTGGATACTTGCATTGTAACAAAAAACAAAGCGAACAGCATACGACATTCGCACACCCCAAGAACGAGACGAGCCAACTCACTACAGCAGTGATGCTGACAATGAAAGCATTGCCCAGAAGTGCGTTTCTTGAGATGCTACAGAGAGATCTGGGCATTGCCTTTGTGCGCATCCCGGTGCCTGTACTCGGGGACCGGTGCTAGCACCAGTTCATGACACACTCTCACGCAGTTGTACATATACATATATACTTCCACATACACACACAAATATATATACACCAAGTATCCTGTTTCATTGCCATTCCCTCCTGCCTATACTCTCCTTCTCTCCCTCTATCGAAGATCCGTTGCCTTCCTGGACGCAATTTAAGGGGTGCCGTGCGTTCCCAACTCTGGAACCACCATCCCCCGGATTCCCCGGCGGCTAAACCAAAACCACAAAAACCACAAAAACACCCCACCCCCGATAATCCGGGTAAAACACACATCCGGGTAATAAAACAACACACACCACGTGACACACCCAGCCCCCACACCACACTCCCCTCGACCAATCAGATCCCACAAATACTTCCCACGCCTGCTGTCCCGTCGCGGACCGCCCCCCCTTTGTTGGCACAGAACTCTGGGGCCAACAGACATGCACGCTCCCAAATCAACCAATTGACTGGAAACCAACCAGAGGTCGAGAAATTACAGTGCAAACCCTGCGGGAACAACCAGGTAAACTGCACACTTTCCCGTTATTTATATTTAACAGACCCAAAATCAGACTACTGTATTTTCCCATTCCCACTCTAACTTTCACCTCTTTTGATACTTCTTTCCTTACACTAGATCTTACCAAGCAAGACAAGGTTAATTTTTAATAACAATAGAAGGATAACCAATTGAGCTATTATATCTGTTTATTTCACTAGATTAATAATTCAAGGGTACTAAATCAACTAATAAGAAGAGACTTTTTTTTTCATCACAGAGAAAAAAACAAACAACTCCTCCTCTCCTTTTATTAACTGAATAAGAAGAATAGAGCATACACATCTCTGCTATCTCTGTCTCTTTTTTTCTATTACTATTAAATATAACAATAGAATAAAACAAACTAACTAACAATGGGTTTACCAAGACTTTATGCTGCTACATCCCGTGTAGCTTTCCAAGCCGCAAGAACCGCTGCCCCATCCAGAATGGCCACTCTAAGAAGAACAATGGCCACTGCCGCTGCTACTCAACTTTCTGGTAAGGTCAAGGCCGTCATTGGTGCTATTGTCGATGTCCAATTCGACCAATCCAACCTGCCAGCTATTCTGAACGCTCTGGAAATCCAAACTCCAGACGGTAAGCTGATCCTGGAAGTTGCCCAGCATCTAGGTGAAAACACCGTCAGAACCATTGCTATGGACGGTACCGAAGGTCTAGTTCGTGGTGAACAAGTTATAGATACCGGTTCTCCTATCTCTGTCCCTGTCGGTAGAGAAACCCTAGGTAGAATCATCAACGTTATCGGTGACCCAATCGACGAAAGAGGCCCAATCAAGTCCAAGTTGAGAAAGTCCATTCACGCTGAAGCTCCAACTTTCGCTGAACAATCCACAGCTGCCGAAGTCCTGGAAACAGGTATCAAGGTTGTCGACTTGCTAGCCCCTTACGCCAGAGGTGGTAAGATTGGTTTATTCGGTGGTGCAGGTGTCGGTAAGACCGTCTTCATCCAAGAACTAATTAATAATATCGCCAAGGCCCACGGTGGTTTCTCAGTCTTCACCGGTGTCGGTGAAAGAACCAGAGAAGGTAACGATTTGTACCGTGAAATGAGAGAAACCGGTGTTATTAACCTAGAAGGTGAATCCAAGGTCGCTCTAGTCTTTGGTCAAATGAACGAACCACCAGGAGCCAGAGCCAGAGTCGCCTTGACCGGTCTAACCATCGCAGAATACTTCAGAGATGAAGAAGGTCAAGATGTCTTGTTATTCATCGACAACATTTTCAGATTCACCCAAGCTGGTTCAGAAGTCTCTGCCTTGCTAGGTCGTATCCCATCCGCCGTCGGTTACCAACCAACATTGGCCACCGATATGGGTTTGCTACAAGAAAGAATCACAACAACCAAGAAGGGTTCCGTTACATCCGTCCAAGCTGTCTACGTCCCAGCCGATGATTTAACAGATCCTGCGCCAGCCACCACCTTCGCGCATCTGGATGCTACCACTGTCTTATCGAGAGGTATTTCAGAATTAGGTATCTACCCAGCTGTCGATCCATTAGATTCTAAATCAAGACTATTGGATGCTGCCGTTGTCGGTCAAGAACATTACGACATCGCCACCAAGGTCCAAGAAACTCTACAAACTTACAAATCTTTACAAGATATCATCGCCATTCTAGGTATGGATGAATTATCAGAACAAGATAAATTGACCGTCGAAAGAGCAAGAAAGATCCAAAGATTCTTGTCTCAACCATTCGCCGTCGCTGAAGTCTTCACTGGTATCCCAGGTAAGTTAGTCAGATTAAAGGATACTATTGCTTCCTTCAAGGCTGTCTTGGAAGGTAAATACGATGATATTCCAGAAAACGCCTTCTACATGGTTGGTGGTATCGAAGATGTCGTTGCCAAGGCTGAGAAATTAGCTGCTGAAGCAAAATAAACGTGAATGTAGTCAGGCCTTTTTTACAGCTCTATTATTATTATTATAATTATTACTATTCTTATTATTCTTATAACGACTATATCATCAACACAATACAATAAAAATTCAATATTACTCAAGCCTGCGAGTGAACCAGTAAATAAAAAAGAAAAATCCTTGGTGCTCCATTGGGTACTATTATTAACGGAGCATATATATATATATCTTACGCACATACTTATATAAAGATACTAATAAACTCTGATAATATATACATCGAGGAAGTCGCACCAAGGAAGTTGCAGGGGTATACATAACTATACGAATGCTCTGCTGCTGGATAATCCGCAGGATCCGGCAGCAGCTGGGTGTATAAAAGTTCCCCCGCTAATATAGTATGCCGGAACTTATTTTCCCAATGAGAATGCTTATTAATCATGCTTAGGGTGACATGCGACTTTCAAAAGAGACATACACACATTCCAATAACCAATACACAGACTGCTGGTGAATGCAATTAAAAGAGTAAACAACATATTAAACAGTACTTTAGCTTATAAACACTCAAGAGCAATAAAAATCCCCCATTTCAAAGACGCAACTAACAACTTACTAGCACCACAACAATATCTTATTCAAAATACAAATGCTGCAGAAACTACGACTGACTCCCTATCCTCGCAAATCTCTACAGGTCATACGAAGAGCAATTTCGAATACTGCAAAACGAAATGAACAACCAACTTCACCTGATGGAATATTCAAATACAATCTATTGCAAAACAAGTCATACATCAAAGTTCGGGGTCCTGATACGGTCAGCTTCCTGAATGGCCTGGTTACTACAAAATTGAAGAAACACTTTATCAAAAAGAATCTAACAACGATATCTGAAAATCGAAGCTCCAAATCTACAAATGCTGCCAATGGTGATAAAATCAAGAGCCTCGACATCTCAAAGGGGAACTGGGGTATCTATCAAGAGCAGAGTATACATGGAGAATACATCTCCAGATTTGGCCAGTACACAGGTTTCTTGAATGGGAAAGGAAAGCTAGTTACAGACTCGATAATATATCCAGTTCCACTAACACTGTGTGAGGAGGTCAAATATCCGGAATATTTGCTAGAATTCAATACACTTGGGTCCGTCGACAGAATGGTTGAATCATTACAATCACACAAGCTTCTAAGTAAAGTGAAACTTGAGAAACTGGATAAGAACTCAGTCAAGACGTGGGATGTATTGATTTGGTTTCCAAACATTCCCAGCACTGTGGAAAATCCATGGCTAGACAATATCCTAAACCCTATGACATCCATGAAATCACCTAGCGATGCCGAAAACTTTGCAACTACAGTGGTCAGCACTCTATTTACAGGGTCCGAAGAAAACATATTGGGGATGTACATCGAGAGGAGGACCGA
The DNA here is from genome assembly GCA_003708425.3 of Jamesozyma rosinii. NCBI lineage: Eukaryota > Fungi > Ascomycota > Saccharomycetes > Saccharomycetales > Saccharomycetaceae > Jamesozyma > Jamesozyma rosinii. The sequence continues at coordinate 232,358 of PPOD03000234.1, forward strand.
TCAACTATTGCAGAATGATGGTTCTGCTCCATTACTGTTCAGAATATTAAGCGACGATACAATTGATGATATTTCGAAAATCTTCAATCAGAACGCCTTCCCATTTACGTTCGAGACAAGTAATGAGAATGCAGAGTTTTTCAGAAGAGTGAGACTCTACTATGGATTAGTCGATGGCCCTACAGATGTCAAACCTGAAACGATATTACCATTAGAGTTGAACTTCGATTATTTCCCAAATGTAGTAAGCTCAGATAAGGGGTGCTATGTTGGACAAGAACTAACTGCAAGAACATTCTCGACAGGAATATTAAGGAAGAGACTAGTTCCGGTCAAGATAGAGAATAGTGAACTTCTTAGAGAATCTTACAAGAGGGAATTTGAAAATGGTAAGTACCTCAAGGTTCAAATGAAATCCGATAGTCCTGAAGAGGCTACACAGGCTACCAGTAGCATAGGAACGAATTCAGAGCGTAGTCCATTTGGGATATCAAACAAACCTCGCAAAGTCCGTAAAAGAGCTGTTGGGTCGTTAATCTCATTCGAAGGTAACGTTGGTGCTATAATCCTAAGAACCGAATACTTCCTAAAGGCATTTGGCAAAACAGAAAATGTCGATGGTTCGAATTCTAACAAATTTTATATTGAAATCGAAACCCAAAATGGCATTGAGCATGTATATATCCAGCCGCAACTGCCGATTTGGTTCAACACTTGGATGGAGGAGAATAAGGAACATCCAGTGGTTACGTAACTACGCATAGTCCATACAAGTGACCAATACTAGCTATACATACAACCAATCGATATTCGAACCATCTATATATTTTATAACTTTGATCGTCGAAACTCACGCTTACATTATTGCTCGAATAACTCCATTGGGCTCCCGCTTTATGTTCAACATTACTGTTTGACTAGTTTTCATAAACCCATACACACAAGACATCCTTACACCAGAAGATTTTGAAAAAATCAAATGCGGACTTTTTAAAAAAAATCGTTGACTGTTCTGTTTTCCGTAAATGGAAATCAGATTTCTTCCAGAAATGCTGCACGGACAGCATCTCCTCCATCGTCCGCCTAACTGGGCTTGCTGCTAGAGGGAAAGAGTTCCCTGAACTCTTCTCTACTGCTGGCTCCAGCCTTCTGCTGGCAGCCCGGCACTGCCTGTCCAGCCTTCCCGGCAACAGAATAACGCACGCTAAACTCCCTTTGAGGGTACCAGGACCATCTCATTCAATGGAATTTTCATGTGTAACTAAAGCCTAGAGCGGTTTGCGTCGTGGATCGATACTGGAAGTATCTAGTTTTAAAAAAATTTACAAGCAATATTTAATTATTCTTAATTGTCTTCAATGTATTTTAAACAATCTTAATATATTTCAATAAAAGAAGTAAATAGAACACATCATATACACAAGATCCACCACAAGATGTCTGACGTTGAAACTCCAGTTGAAGTCCAAGAAGATTTTGAAGTTGTTGAAGAATTCACCCCAGTTGCTTTAGCTACTCCAATCCCAGAAGATGTTCAAAAAGCTCAACTTGAAATCAAGTTATTCAACAAATGGTCTTTTGAAGATGTCGAAGTTAGAGACCCATCTCTAGTTGACTACATTCAAATTAGACAACCAATCTTTGTTTCTCACACTGCTGGTCGTTACGCTAGCAAGAGATTCAGAAAGGCTCAATGTCCAATCATCGAAAGATTAACCAACTCTTTAATGATGAACGGTAGAAACAACGGTAAGAAGTTGATGGCTGTTAGAATTGTCAAGCACACCCTAGAAATCATCCACATCTTAACTGACTCTAACCCATTACAAGTTGTTGTTGATGCTATTATCAACTCTGGCCCAAGAGAAGACACTACCAGAGTTGGTGGTGGTGGTGCTGCTAGAAGACAAGCTGTCGATGTTGCTCCATTAAGAAGAGTTGACCAAGCTATTGCTTTATTGACCATCGGTGCTAGAGAAGCTTCTTTCAGAAACATCAAGACCATTGCTGAAACTTTAGCTGAAGAATTAATTAACGCTGGTAAGGGTTCTTCCACTTCTTACGCTATCAAGAAGAAGGATGAATTAGAACGTGTTGCTAAGTCTAACCGTTAAGAAAAATATCTATCAAATTACAAATATCTGTTACTTATTCAAGAGATTAAGATATTTCTTGCTTATTTAATATATATTTTTTATATTTTATTCCTATTTTTCTAAAAATATTACCACTTCATCGAGCTATAATAAATCAAACATCTGTACAATTTTTTATTTTAATCAGTAGTTATAATATATTTATCTAATTATTATATAGCTTTTAAAGAAAAAATGAAATTATCTTAAGTTTGTTCAATTTATCATCATTATAACAGATGCACATACTCAAAGTTGTCATATGCGCCACAACGAGAATATTCTTAATTCCGACCAGCACTTCTGAATATAAAATATTACAAAGTAAACGTACATGGCCTTTTTATCTAAACACGTTTAAAAACTAAAATATAAACTGTTTTACTATATCCTATCTACCATGGTTAATTTGCTTTAGAATTTCTGCATCAATATGCAAGAAAGAGCAGGCCAAGACAAAATCGGCCGTTATAACCAATGTACCACTGATTATAAAACACAACCAAAGGTACCCATTCTTGGCAAGAATACCAGTAAATATTGGACCAATACAACGAGCAAATGTTTTCCCAATATTCACTATACCCATGACCCTGGTCAAGTCGTTTGGTCTAATTAAATTGGTCAATAATATTTGTCTTGGTGTGACATCCATCGCGGTTGTTGCGAAATGCAAGTTTAACCAAAGAATCGATAATGATAAATGATTCTTAGCAAACGGTATTAGAATCGAAAAGATACCGGAAGGTATTTGCACTAGTAATGTCGCTCTAACAGGTCCAAATAATCTTGCTACGATAGACGATGGGATTGTCGATGTTGCCATCACTAGCTGGGTGCAGAAGAACAAGGTGCCTAATGCGATTGAACTCATCTTGAACCATTTCTTGTAGTAATACACCATCCACCCGCTTGTCATGAATCCCGAGCCTAACGAATCGATCATAAAGATAACTAAAAGTTTCATCAGAACTGAAATTGTTTCTTTCGAAAGTTTGCTCTGCTTCTTGGCTGGTTGCCCTTGCTGTTCTGGCGTGTCTACATGATGCTGATGTGCTTCTTCCATCAATGGGGCCATTTCATCATTGACAATGGCCTCTGGTAAAGAATCCGCATCTAGATGTTCGTGGTAATGCCCATCTAATTCAGTTCGATCTGAAAGAGATACCATTACTATTACTTTTGCAAAGGCAAATACTGCATACAAGGCAAATATTAACTTATAGCATTGAAGATTTGTCTTTGCGATGCCGAAATACTTGAGAAAGTGAATGACAAACCCAGAGGTGATTGCACCCAGGGCACTACCGACTGTACCTACCAATGCATGCATTGCATAAACCTCTGGACGCTTATTATTTGGTGATAAATGCGCAATCATTGACTCTTCTATTGATTTAAATGGACCGACCTCATCACTGGAAGGCGATATAACACCAATGATTGCAAATATTAGCAGTACATGGAAATTTTCATTCACTGCAAACACAATACCACTGAGCATCATCATAATGGAACCATAAATAAGCACTTTTCTTCTACCCCATAAATCCGCATACCATGTTAAGACATAAGAACATAGGACATCGCCTGCTAGGGTTAAAGACATAAACAGCCCTATCTTGTCTTCTTTCATATGTATAGCATTTAGGAACAGGGTCAACACTTGGTTGGTTAAACCGTAGGCGAGCAGTCTAAGGAAGACTGACAACCATAGTAATTTGATATCTTTGGGAGCCTCTCTTAACTCTTTCAAAATATTCATGCTTTTGATTCTAAAGAGATGCAAGAACCTGTACGATGTAGTTGAATTAATAAATTATGAAGAACGATACCTCTTATTCCACGCTTTCTAGAGAATGTCTTGCAGCATTACATAGTCGTAAATGAAATTTTTACTTCTGCTTAAAATTTTCCAAACGATGCCTCCAATAAGCAGCAGCAACTTAAACAGGTGACAGCAATATAAATAAGCACAACCATCAGTTATTCTGAAGGAACTTACATATCGCAAAGGACACAATTCCTAATTAGCCAAACACACAAAAGTGGCGGTCACTTATTTACGGTTCATTTGCATATGATGCCTATATACACTGAAGCGTATGATCAGTGTGCAGCTCCCGTCAAGATAAATCTGTAGCATGCATTAAGAACTGGAGCTTGAAGCCTTTGACCCTCATTGCATATATGCCATCACTTGTGTAAACTAATTGTCATGCAACTCTTCAGATCACTTGCAATGCTATATATATGTATGTATAAACAATACAGCTGTCTTGATGCCCATGGGTACCAAAATAGTAGTATAACGGCTTTTTGCTCCTGAATTTTTTTCAGATTATCAAAGTGAAATTGCAACTGAAATTAATGTCAATTGTACTAATGGAGTATTAGTCATTCTTGACACCTTTATGCCTGATTGCAGAATACACATAACATATCTCATCACATTGTGCATGCCAATATAATAGAGCCGAGGACAATACCAAAACGTCATAGTTGTTTATTAGCATATACCGAAGAATATTTATTGAGCACATGGATCAAGAAAGTATAGCCATGACTGATTCACATTCTAATAAAGCCGACAATGACGACATGTACAACACACGCACCCCAACTGACACCGAATTATCGCCTGTATCTAACTCAGCAAAGTCGTATAAGAAACGCAAGTTTGCTTGTGTTGAATGTAGACAGCAAAAATCAAAGTGTGATGCACATGACAGGGCACCAAAACCTTGCACAAAGTGCGACAAGAAGGGTGTGCCATGTGTCTTAAAGAAGGACTTCAGAAGAACATATAAGAGGGCTAAGAATGAGGCTATCGAGAAAAGATTTAAAGAATTGACAAAAACCCTGACGAATTTGTCATCGATGGAGATTCTGAAAAAGATACAAGAAGAGCAATCGAACTTACTGGACAATAGCAACTTCACAAAAGATAAAATCCAGAAGTTGAAGTCAGAACATGCCAGTTATGTAAGTAACGAAGACTCGACCATAAATAATACCCCTACGAACGTAAGCTCCGAGTCACCCACATCTTCGCTACTCTCGGCACCTGTGCCATTCTCGCTTCCTACAAACAACAATAGCATACCGACATCAAATGCAGTCAAAGATGGAATGACAGAACTTCAATTAAAGTGCACCCCTAAGTCACTTGGGGACATATACATGTCAAGCGATGATATCGCAGAGTTGTTTCAAGAATTTGCAACCAAATACCATAGATTCTTACCGGTGGTGGACTTAACAAAGGGAGCTGAGAGAATATACTCCTTATCCCCTTGCCTCTTTTGGGTGATAATTCTAATTGGAATAAGAAGAAAAAATAATTTAAGAGACGTAATGACAAATCTGTCAAATTTGGTCAAGTCCACTTTATCAGAAATCACCATATCCCCAATAATAAGATACACCCCTTCAGATAGCGACGCACCAATTCTAAACGTAGCATCTGTTTACTCAGTGCAGGCATTTCTTCTTTATACCTTCTGGCCACCGCTAACCTCATCATTAAGTGCTGACACGTCGTGGAATACAATTGGCACTGCCATGTTCCAAGCAATCCGTGTTGGTCTAAATTGTGCTGATTTTTCAAAGGAATACGCGACAGTTAACTCCGAACTTATTAACGAGCAAAAGAGAACATGGGTATGCTGCAATATTGTTTCTCAAACAATTGCATCTTCATTTGGCTTCCCAGCATATGTTTCATTTGATAATATTGTAATGTCATCAATACAGTCTAGCAATGCAGCAGCTTCAAACATACCCAACCAACTAAGACAGATGATTCAAATTGCGTATTTTGAAAACCAGATCATCAGCACAATGACCTCAAACCCATCAAATAAGTTAGGCATCGTAAGCAATAGCGAAAAACAGCCATTATTACATGTGCTGAATCAGCAATTATCACAACTAGAAATCAATCTTGGAGAGAAACATTACTTTGATGATATTAGGAAATTCAATTTACTGGTTGCAAAAGTGCATCTGCTTACTTACTATTTCACCGACCCAGAGAGTGATCTGGAGTGCAACCAATCACAGAATTCTTCGTTTGAGACAAAGAGAGGGCTAGTTAAAGTTTATAATTCGGCAATCAACCTACTTACGCATGCCAGGGAGATGTTTGAACGTGACCCAACTATCATCAAGTATTTTCCAGGCTGCTTTGTATTGAACATTTGGCAGAGTGCATGTATTATTAGTAAGCTAGTCCATTCATCTTTATCAACCATAGTCGACGTGAATCGGGGTAAGATTGCATATCAAAATGCAATAACATTAACATACAAAGCATCTGTGTTAAAACATGATATGGCATATAGATCGTCAGGTATAATGAGAAGTATTTGGAGTCTTTTCAGAAACATGTACCAAGAATGGAAACTAAACAATTTAAAAGAAGATCCCACAATTACGGCTCCAAAAGAATTTAACATACACATTATTGTAAAGTCAAGAATGTCAGTGAGTGTTTTCTTTGATTGCTTATATATACTGAAAGAAAAATGCGGGATGGCAAAATCGAAAAGGGAATCAAATAATGACAGCAGAAATTCTAGCAATGCTACTACTGCAAGCAGTTACGATGAGGATTATGATGATGATTATGACGATGAAGAGGGAGAAGAAGAAAATGATGAAGGAGGCATTGGGAATAAACTTAATAAGAAAAATAATGATGTCGACAAACGGATCCAACACCCAGAGAGAAAGGCAAGAAAAATTATTGCTACAGTTCCGCTAGACCCCAACCCAATTAATGCTGGATCTACGATCAATTCTAATAAACAAAATCTTACACCCAATTCAACAGATACTCCAAGTTATGCTTCACCTTCCATTGCTTCTTTCACTACTGCAGGAGGTAGAGTGAACACGACAAAGCTAGAGAGATATATCAAATCATTGGAAGTTGACAAGCTTGTGAAAAAAAATTCCAATGAACAGCAACCCTTAATGCCATCAAACGTTGACCACTCGAACGGCATGCTCAGACATAGTGACGCATCTAAAGCTGCAACAGGATTTGGGAGCGCAGGCATGCAAACTACTGATTCAAATCAACAGAATATTTACGATCCAAACTTTAATATCAACGACCATGGCAATCAACAAATTAGTACACCTATGTCATATGCCAACAGCAACGAGACAAAACGCAATAGCATATCTGACCCAGCTATGCTATCAACTGTGAACGATACCAAGCATAATCTAATAAACAATGGCAGTGCCAGCAGCATCAGCAACCAAGAGTCACCCAACTCAATTATGGCAAGCTGGGATAATTGGGAGTCGGACATGGTTTGGAAAGATGTTGATATACTAATGAATGAGTTCGCATTCAACCCAACGGTATAGCACTGCACATATTATGTAATTAGATAGCATATAATATATATGTTTCCATAATTACTTGGCCATAACAAACACTACTATAGAGGCTTTATATTACTCATTTCCAGTCACGTGCCATGAATACATTTTTCTATGCGGTGCAGGGGCTTCCTGAAAAAATTTTCATGTGTTTTCGCATTTCTCTAACATCTTTTTTCCACCACCTAATGGAACCTCTGCCATCAATTTTCATGCAGAGGACAACCTGCTTAGGTTACAATATTTTTGGATAACACTGAGCTTAAAAGAGTGACTTTTGATATCGTATTAGCGCCAGAAGAACACCAAACTGAGTAATAATCCAGATAATACCATCACATTATGACTGATTTGCAAGATAGAGAACCAAGCATTATTATCAATGGTAACTTGCCAACAGAGGAGATAGAGGAGTACGATGAAAACTTAGTGGATGAACAAGCTGTTCACAACGAAGAAGCTGAAGAAGATCAAAAGCCAAAAAAGAAGGTCGCATTCACCGGTGTTGACGACGAATTAGAGCAAGAAAGAAGAAAGCGTGAATTCGAAGAAGGTGGCGGTTTACCTGAACAACCACTAAACCCTGATTTCTCACAACTAAACCCATTATCACCTGAGATTATCAACAGACAAGCTACCATCAATATTGGTACTATTGGTCATGTTGCTCACGGTAAATCTACTGTTGTTAGAGCTATCTCTGGTGTCCAGACAGTTCGTTTCAAGGATGAATTGGAACGTAATATTACTATTAAGTTAGGTTACGCCAACGCCAAGATCTATAAATGTCAAAACCCAGAATGTCCTGAACCTGATTGCTACAGATCATTCAAGTCCGATAAAGAAATCTCACCAAAATGTCAGAGACCAGGCTGTGAAGGTCGTTATAAACTAGTTCGTCACGTTTCATTCGTTGATTGTCCAGGTCACGATATTTTAATGAGTACTATGTTGTCCGGTGCAGCTGTCATGGATGCAGCCCTATTGTTAATCGCTGGTAATGAATCCTGCCCACAACCACAAACTTCTGAGCATTTAGCAGCCATCGAAATTATGAAATTAAAGCATGTTATCATTCTACAAAATAAGGTTGATTTAATGCGTGAGGAAACCGCTTTAGAGCACGAAAAATCCATCTTGAAGTTTATCAGAGGTACTATTGCAGACGGTGCCCCAATTGTCCCAATATCTGCCCAACTAAAATATAACATCGATGCTGTCAATGAATTTATTGTAAAGACTATTCCTGTCCCACCAAGGGATTTCATGATCTCCCCACAATTAATTGTCATTCGTTCCTTCGATGTCAACAAACCAGGTGCTGAAATCGATGACCTAAAGGGTGGTGTTGCTGGTGGTTCTATCCTAAATGGTGTTTTCAAATTAGGTGACGAAATTGAAATTAGACCAGGTATCGTGACTAAGGACGAAAAGGGTAAGATTCAATGTAAGCCAATTTTCTCAAACATCGTTTCCTTATTTGCTGAACAAAACGACTTAAAGTTTGCTGTTCCAGGTGGTTTGATCGGTGTTGGTACTAAGGTCGATCCAACATTATGTAGAGCCGATCGTCTAGTTGGTCAAGTCGTTGGTGCTAAGGGTCACCTACCAAACATTTACACAGATATCGAAATCAATTATTTCCTACTACGTCGTCTGTTAGGTGTCAAGACTGATGGCCAGAAACAAGCTAAGGTTAGAAAGCTAGAAGTTGACGAAGTCTTAATGGTAAATATTGGCTCCACAGCCACTGGTGCCCGTGTCGTAGCAGTTAAGGCTGATATGGCAAGATTACAATTAACCTCTCCTGCCTGTACTGAAGTCAATGAAAAGATTGCTTTGTCAAGACGTATTGAAAAGCATTGGCGTTTAATTGGTTGGGCTACCATTAAGAAGGGTACTACTTTAGAACCAATTGCCTAAATTCAAACAATTTAAATTTCCTACAGAGATAAGAACAATCAATTAAGTTATGTTCTCTCTATATCAACTCTTTCATAATTTTTATTTTACCTTATCACATATGTATCTATGTATCATATCAATTAACATGGTGTAAATAGCTTAACTTTCTTTTACACTATTCTCATTGTTAATTCATTAAGCTTAATTATATTTCAGATACTCAATGATCAACGTATACAGAATGAACTAGACACTCTAATCTGTAGTAGTTGAGCGCAACAAGTATTTTTTTTCGATAATATTAATAAAGCTAAATAGATTAAGTATTATATTTTGAAATGCGAATAGAAGAAAAAAAACATAAAATATCCAAAAAATTCTCTTTACTGAAAAATTATATTTCTCCATTTATTAATGTAACCGTCTCTTTATATACCCCTGATGCCTGGAACTTTTGCAAGGAATCTGTTTGCATTAACTTATACATGTGCTCACTAACTTTTTCTAACAATGGATATAATTTCTTTAAAATGCAGATTGTGCTGGATAGAGAGTCAGCACTCGCTAAACCAGAATTGCTTGAGGAATTATAAACCAAAGTATTTTCATCTAGCCGCACATCGTTAACCAAATAACCGGCCAATTTATTATCAACAAGCTCCAATGGGGCGGGTATGTAGTTTCTTTGCGACTTTTTATGTGACTCCATATTACTAAACAGCCCTCTTCGAGAAATACCTAATTCTGGCTTTGCTGATTTAACTGGCGTTAATGGTCGCACAATTTTATATTGTGAAGCTTGTGCTTCTGTGTGTTGCTCGGGAGAGGTGTCATACTTGAAATTGAAGCTGGTTGATAATGGAGATTTTGAATGCAATAAAATGCTTGCTATGCATTCACGCAGACTATGTTCAATATTCAGTTGATATGGTGCACCAACCATAATATAGGATGAGTAGATATGATATGCAATTTCTAGACATTCATTTGCCTGCTTAATTAGTGCAGATTCGATTGCGATATTTATATCATTAAAAGAACATTTCAATTTACACTTATTTTTTGATTCCTTGGTATTCTTTGATTCTATTATCTTTTTTAATATAGTCATCTTTTTCAAGAATTTTTTAATCTCAATATAAACATCTAGATTCTCTGCACAAAACTCTCTTGCCAAATGTAGTCTGAATAAATATCTCATTCCAGGATCATGTAGAACAGCATCAAGCTCTTTGAATTGACCAATTTCACTTTCTGCAATTGCAAAATCATTATTGTTACCTAAAGATTTCCTTTCATCAGCAATAACAATATTACCACTAACTGCAAAACTAACATCAATGCATGTGTCCTTTGGTGTTTCAATCCGAAGATTAGAAAAATCATTAATAGATGTCCTTATTCCACTATTTGTATTCCATTGGACTGTGTTCCATCCAAGTTTAGACAATGTGTAATATGATGATCTGCTAATATTAAACATTTTTTTCGAATTTACTGAGGGTGGTAGTAAAATGGGAACTATCAGCCCTAGTCTTAAGAATAGAGCTGCAATTGAAATTGCTTCTTTGGGATATACGATATCTGTACAATCCATTAACCACTGCCAAAGAGCTTTTGTAGTGAATGAAAATTCTATCAAAGTCTTGTTTTTGCCAAATATTTTTGACTTGAACATTCTGACACCCTTATCTGAAACATAGTACTGAACATGAGAGTCTGAATCTGGATTCGTGAAGAATCGATGTGCAACTGGGGAGTGTCTGTTATCGTCATATAAGTTATCTTCATCTATTTGTTGTATCCATGACAATGTCTCAGAATTATTTTTAGAATGTTCTTTATTTTCACTATTAGAATCATTAAACATAATATTGTCAAATGAAAATGTATCATTACTGTATTCCAAAAGCTTAGATAATGATGGTAATTTATCATTATCATTCGATGATCTCCATATATATGGTCTAGGGCCCATTAATTTGACAAATAGAATATATATTAGGTAATCGCTATGTATTATTGAGTCTGTGGTTGAGCTTCTCTCAAATGTGAAAAGTTCAACGGAATTGAGTGGCGATAGTAATATGTCGGGTATTTTTTTAAGACCAATACCTCTGGAGTATTTATGTAAAATGGCTACACCTTTGGGAGTTGGTTGTAGCAATACCTTTTCTTTAAGCTCGCTTCTTGTTCTATCAGCCGGGCTGTGGATCAATTTTGCAGACATGAATAATTCTAGGAGATATTTGGACAAGTTCGTTTTTATATGATATGAAACATGAATACGTGTACTATTCATGTTTGCTGATATTTCCAGTCTTTTCATTTTCTCTATTGCTTGCGTTACAGAGAAGGAATATGGGTATGATTTATGAACAGTCCCAAAAAATGATTTTGATTCATGTTGTTCAGCCTTTAGATCAAGGCATATAAGAAAAATAGAAAACACAGACTTTAGATCATTTGCAAATATCAGACCATTTGGAGTTCGTGTGAAGTTTTTAGAAACCAGCTCAGGTAATTTTGAGTTTGGCCTATCTATATTCATAACCGGCAATTCTCGCTAGTTATTTTCTTTTATGAATAATCAATGTGGCTAATATGGAGTACTGTCACCAATCTTCAAAGGTTCACTAATACAATATTTTATACAACCAGGACAATTAGCAAAATACCATTCAAGCTTTCTTAGGTGCACCCGTTTTGTTAGAAATTACAAATAAAGTTGCTTTTATATTTCTGTTGAGTCGGTTTGCATGCATGGGTCAATCATTTTGACATACTGGTTTCCAATATAAAGTCCTAAACAAACCCTATCCCCAACAGGCTTCTCTCTTCCATTATCCAATAGAACTAAAAATTTAAATGTTGTTTCAGATGTATTGCTTCATCATGTTTTCAATGAAAATGTCGAAGGTTTGAATATTTGGCGGCAGGGCGCGAGACAAAGAAAACCTCAAAATCTTGAAACAAAGGGCTGCCAGCTTTATTATGAGATGTGCAATGTATCCAAACCAAAAAAGAAGTGTATTGAAGTGGTACATTCAAACAAATTCAAGGGATATACTTGGTTTGAGCTCCTAAGTGTATCAGCTATCCGAGCAAAAATAAATATACCATCTTTAGTTATCAATTATCAACAAAAGACAAAATCTAACCGAATATTGCATTTTACTAAAATATGTATCATCTTTGTACTACTGAGCTGACTGAAACACTTGATTCTATTCCAAAACTCCATAAAATGTACATATTCATGCTCTATCTAGGTCATTGAATGACCTAATTTTTTGAAGTAGCGTTGATAGCCGCTTTTCGATACATTGCAGACTCTTCTTCATTGAGAAATTCTGTTGAACAATTTTATACAGACGCGAATCTTTCTTTTCTAATGTAGTCATAACTGTCATGTTCCACAGTTCACAAAGTTCTATTTCGTTTTCGATGTGTAAAACAGATAATTTTTTATTCACAACTAGCATCTGTCGAATAAGAGTAGTATACTCCGCCAAAGTTTTAATATGTGGTTGGCTGAAAATAGTTGGAAATATTTCATTTCTCATGTTTATATCAGGTGACATATTGGATTTCTCAAGTCCTATGATGCATATCGGAATCTTTGAATGCTTCGTATTATCGGTAATATATCTAAATGCGGAGGCCCAAGTTGTATTTGCGGTAGTTCTGAGACCTTCAATCACAAATAAGATATAATACCTCATATCTAGATTTGATGTCGACTGTTTATATTTGTTTGCTTCTGAATAATTCAGAAATTCTAATTTACCGTAAAGATCGTTTAAAACTGACATTTGGGCACTGTTTCCAGATATATCAGATTCAGTGTCGTCATCTATCCTAACATCCTCTTCCCTTCCAGCATCGATCAAGACATCTTTGATAGCTTGAGTTAGTGCATTCCTAATACTAACCTTATAATGTTTATCAGTGGGTTTTAAGTAAACCTTGATACATTTCTTTTTAAACTTTGCAGAGCGTTGCAAGATATATGCCAGCAAGTGTTCAACAATTAAGTCATTTCTGTACGTAAACATGATTGGAGATAGAGATTGATCTTCTAGAAGCACATTATCAAAAATATGATTTAGTCGAACACGGATGTCAGCAAACTGCGTCGAGTATTCAAATATATTATTGTCATTTGGAGAACTAAAATGTTTGTACAATGCTTTAAAAAACTCTGCAAAAGATTCAGAAAGTGGGGTTCTGTCTTTCCAGTAATCATCTGTATTCCCTTCTATTTCTTCTTGATGAAGTCTTCTCTTTTTATCCGTGTTTGCGGGTTCCTTTGCTTTAAGTGTGTCCTGGCTTGTTGGATATGGGGATTCAGGGGTGCTAGTATGATTCTCTATCTCTTCATCGTCAACCCTCTTGTGTTTATTTGATGTTATTAGAGTGATGCTCCGAACTTTGTTTATTTGATCATGATCATTTTTGATATCTTCAACGATCTTGTTTGGGTCAACTTTAATATTGGACTTTCGTATTGGTGCAAATTCATTATCGATATTATCCATGCTTGAGTGATACCTCTAGTCTTAACAACAATGTTACAGCGATAACGTATTTGTGATTATCTGCAGTGTCTGAATGCCCTGCTTATTATGTGGAACTCCTCTCATCTGTTCGCGATGTACCTATGCCATTGTGTTTTTTTGTGCGCCTTACAGGATTCTGGGAAAGTAAACAAACAAAGTTCTATGGTGATGGTTTGATATCACGAACTCCTACGAGCATAAGAAGACTAACTAATCACTTTATAAATATTTTTTATTTTACAACGAGAAAAGAACTGTATATAAGATTACTTCTTAAAACAACAAATAATTATAAACCTTCTTTCCCTTAACCTAATATTTTCTATATCGTGTCTTATCAAATTCAATGCTGACATTCTTGGTAGAAGAGCATTCGTTTTATTTCTAAACTATATTTGGTGTGGCAAGAGGAATAAATGAACAAAGCAAAGCAAAGCAAAGTTACTGTGCTGTGCTTATTTATTTCTTACCGACAACTTCCCATTCGACATTATCGTCGACAGTCAAACCGGCAACTTGTTCGGTTGCAGCATCGACATCCTTTTCAGTGGTTTCCTTTTCTTCAACTTGCTCTTCGGCCTCGTTGTCTTCTTCTTCGTCGTCATCTTCGGTACGTAGGACGTCAAAAGCAGACTTTTGGATCTTGGCCTTTTCTTCGACTGGCTTCTTGTCTTGGACGGTCTTCTTGGAGTAAGATGTTTGGGAGGCAGCTGGCTTACCAAAGTTGGAGCCTCTGGCGGCACCCCAGTCCAAGGAAGGTTCTTCTCTTCTTTGTGATCTGGCGGCACCAGCACCGGAAGCGGCACCACCACTCTTGAAGTTAGAGCCTCTTGCAGCACCCCATTCTAGTTCTGGTTCGTCTCTTCTTTCTCTTGGAGCTCTTGCGGCGTGGAAGTTGGAACCTCTGGCGGCACCCCATTCCAATTCAGGTTCTTCTCTTCTCTCTCTTGGCTCTCTGCCAGCGTGGAAGTTGGAACCTCTAGCGGCACCCCACTCTAGGTTTGGCTCTTCTCTTCTTTCTCTTGGCTCTCTGCCAGCGTGGAAGTTGGAACCTCTGGCGGCACCCCATTCTAGGTTTGGTTCTTCTCTTCTTTCTCTGGAAGCGTGGAAGTTGGAACCTCTGGCGGCACCCCATTCTAGGTCTACTTCTTCTCTTCTTTCTCTAGAAGCCTCGTAGTTGGAACCTCTTGCGGCACCCCAGTCGAACTCGGAGTCGCCGAATCTGGAGCCGCCTCTTCTTGGTGCTGCGACGGAGACGTAGACGGTACGCTCGTTCAGCTTGGTGCCGTTGAAAGTCAGGGCCTTGACCAGGTCCTGACGGTCAGTCAGAGTGACGAAAGCCATACCCTTTAGACGGGTTGGGTCGCTCATGCTCTTTGGCAGGTCGATGTCCTCGACAGCGCCTGGGTTCTGCAGACCATCCTCGACCCATGCCTTGACACCCTCTGGGGAGATGTCCCAAGGGATGTTGTTGATGATAGCTCTGAATGGGGCGACGTCTGGGACAGGGTATTCCTCGTGGGCTCTTCTGTCACCGCCTCTTCTGTCACCACCGCCTAGGGCCGGGTCTAGTCTTGAACCCTTACCCTGGGACAAGGCTGCGTTCTTGGCGGCCATCAATTCTTCCAGAGGGATGGTGTTAGCCTGAACGTTTTCGATTGGGATGTTGATCTTGTTCAAGTCGACATCTTCGTCGGCCCAGGAGGAGTTGAAGGTGTCATCGTTCAAGAAGGAGTTCAAGTCCATCTTGACGGTTTTCTTAGGAGGAGCCATATTGATTGTTGGATATGTCTAGTGCTGGGGAAATATTCTTAATGGACAGAAAGATATATATGTATATGCTACTCTGTATATATATATATATATAGCCGTGTGATCCTTGGAGGGTTTGTAGGAGTATCCAGCAGAAAACAAGAGAAGAAGGAAATACATACAATTGATGGATATTATAAAGAAGGAGTGCTATTAGATGCTAATATAACAAGATCGGTCAAAGGAAGCAGCAGCAGCAGCGGTAGGTACAGAGGAGCATACTAGGAAGACTGGTTGTGTCTGGTCTTTCTTTCCTCATCGTGTGTTTCGCAGTTTGGTGCTCTCGTTTCGACCTGCCTACATCTCGCAGAAAAATTTTCACCAACCTCTGCTTCCTCTCACCGGGCTATTCTTCTGCTCTCTGGGCTGCTGCAGTAAATTTTTTTCCCATAATTTTTCAGTTGTAGTTTCTTTTCCCGGCGGGTGCCGTAATTCCATGTCAGCTGATCAGCTAATCACGGGAGCACGTGACACACACGTGACCATGGGAGACACCAACAGGGTAACACCGGCGTTAAGCCTTTCCACCCCGGACCTCCTATTGTGGCCCCCATTCCGGGTAACAAAATCACAAACACACCGTCCGCATTTTTCCGGCGCCCAGAAAAAAGTTGTTTTGTTTCTCCCCCGTGAGATTTTTATGCCGCAGGGCCCGCACATCGCTTTGGGAAGTTCACCGTCCGCTATTTCGCCCCCCTCTCTCCGCGATGACTACTGCGGCGAGGCCCCTACTGGGGAAATTATGCAGTAATGCGCTTTCCCAGGAACATCCCAAATTGCCACCGGATTGAGATGTTTATGTTATCCTGTTTGCATATATATTCTGTGGAATGCGCATGGCTTACTCTAGCACCGTTTGCATATCTGTTTTCAGCACCGATAGCAGGACCTCCCCCAGCACCAGATATTCTGGCTATATATAAGAGAGTGCCAGGCTTATTTTAGTAGCACAGTTGTTATAATCCCGAGAGACTGCTAACAACAAATTCACAAACACAAACACAAACACAAACACAAACACAAACACACACACAGACACAGAACATGCCCATGCCTTCACTGCTGAACAGCCTGATTGCATCGACATGCTTTCTGTTGACTGTCAAGTACCTGCTGAAACTTTTCACAGGGGTCAGCATCTCATTTTTCAACCCCTTCAGGTGTAAGTTCGTAGGAATATCCTTCAGGGACAAACTATACATCAAGGGTGTGCAGATTCTGCCGTTCCAAAAGACCATCGTCCTCGAAGGCATCAAAGTACTAGACAACCAGAAACAGAATGCCAGCATACCAAAGAAATCAGCGGGTGAAAAGGTCGAAGAGTCTGCCAAACAACAAAGCACCGACGGCTCAGTCGCAGATAAACCACCAAAGAAGATCCCAAAGTGGCTAGAGACCAAGTTCTCCTACTTCTCAAAACTGCTCAACAAGTTCCAAATAGAAGTAACAGACGTCCACTTGGAAAAGGCAGACATAAAGATATCACAACTGGTAATGGAACTCACCATAGACTCAGACTCAAACGATATCGGCCTCAAACTGTTCCTGAGAAACACAAAATGGCAGGATCAATGCGTGTGCTCAGACAGTATCTTCGACGTCCTCGCAAGACTCAACTTCCAAAAACTATATTCTAACCAGTTTCTCCTAGATGAGATCAGGGTAGACTTCAAAATAGGTAAGATGGCCCTCCCAATGGAAAGTATCTACAAACTCAAAGAGTCCAGCAACCTAGATGGTGACGAGGACGACGAGGACGACGAAGACCCTGTCGTCAAGGACCCAGTGGAGATCAAACCATTCACAGACGCAGATGTAGAACAGGTAGTACAGAACATCATCAAGAAGATGAACACTTTCAGTTGCTACGGCGAAAAGATACAAGAAATCAACATCACAGCAGAAAGATTCGCAATCAGAGACTACGCAATCACCGTAAACAAGAGGCTGAGAGAAATCAACGAATTCTTGAGCTACCACATATGCGTCTCAAACTTCACATTCAACGCATCAAGATTCGAACAAGACATGCCGGGATACAAACTGGCCTTCAAAAACGACAAACCATTCAAACTAAGTTTAACCCTATCAAGACTAAACATCTGTCTAAACACAAAATGCAGACTGCAACCAAAGAAATCCATCAAGGTCCTGGAACTGCCAAACTTCTCATTGTTCGGTGAAACAAACCTTCTATCCCAAAAGTTCACCTTCAACAAGGGCAAGACCCTGGAAAACGCAGTATGCAACTTCAAATGTAACATATCCTCACCAACACTGGACATCGACATCCTGTACCTATCCCTATGGAAATCATTCAAGCAGAACATCAAGGTCTTCACTCAGTCCTTCAGTGACCCTGTCATCATCACATGCAGGGAAGAAGCACCATTGAATAAGGTGAGAAGAGTAGTCACTTCTTACCTGCAAAGCTTCTTGCCATTGATAAACGTCAAAGTAACCCTTGAGGCCCTGAAAATAGCTGTCACAGACGACGACCAAATGATACTCACCAAACTATCAAGCCTGATGGTCAGACTAAAATCTACCAGGTCTGTCGTAACAACTTTCGAAAAGGACGAAAGAATATATTTCGAAACCACCAAGGACCTCGAACTATCTAACCTATCAGTGAAACATCTAGTCAAGGGTTCCAACTACTCAAACACAATCCTGAAGATTGACAGCATGGGCCTGAATGAGCTCGCAAAGGTCGAACCAGACGTCTCCTATAGCGTCGAAGGACATCTAAAGACACTGAACATCGACCTGTCTGAACTGCCAACAATGGTCATGCTAAACAAAATCATTAGAAAGTCAGATTCCCAAATGGTCACAGTCGAAGAGCACTACTTCAAACCTCTCTATGAAAAGTTCGCCACAATGATCAAATCATCCGAAACGCAATGTTCAATCTTAAGAGAGTCTTATGAAGAAGAGCTCAAGTCGCCAAGGGAATTCATCTTCCTCCCACTGCCAGATATTTTCGACTATGTCAAGTTTGATGTCGAAGACTTCCATGTAGCACTAGGTGCAAGATCTGTCTTCATGCCACCAGAGGTGTTCTCCCTCACAGATTCGCAAAGTTCCCACGATTTAGTAGATGGGAAATTAAGAAAATTCTGCATAGACATGGACAACTTTCAGGTTGCATTAAGTGGGAGTCAAACACAATGGAAGGCAAGTACCGATAGTGGAGAAATCAGCCTGACTCGTTCGGGAACAACACCAGACTACAAGTCGTATGGGAACGAGGGCCTCGATGACATGTCCACAAGTGAATCCACACAGGTCTCATATCCATGGAACCTAAATATGCTCATCAAAAGTGTCGTCTGCTCGATTATCGGAGATACCCCAGACAGTACTAGTGAACTAACTAGGAGAAATGTGTCCAAAATGTCTGTACTGTCAATAAATGTCTACCCAGAAACAGATGAGTTTGCAATGACGGACGAACCTAAGATAGTCGTCAACATTTCCAATAAGAAACTAAGATCATTGTTCTGTCTAGTCAACTTATTCGTGATAGTATCTGGTATACATACCTTGCATCAAATTTTCGGTCAGGACTTGCAAAAGGAACATGGTGAGTCTTGGGTCAAGGATTATTTCATCGCAATCGGGAAGACCAAGCGGAAAACTCCAATGCAAACAATCAACTGGAAAGAACTAAAAGATCTGATCTCGATAAATTTCTCTATGGAGAATTTCACCCAGGTTTACGAATTACCTAACGGTTTAAGGACTAGAATCGAATTACTCAATACCTTCCTAACCATTGAAAAACTGTCAGAGATCACCTTGCAAGGTGAATATTTCAGAAACTGTATCGAGTCACCAACGAACCCATCCAATTGGGAGCGTTTCATAACAATCAACCGTTTCTCAGTTACAACCAATACAAAGGATTTGAAAGAACAGAAATTCGCAAGCTTTGAGTCACTCTCAGAACTCGCTCCTGCAATTATATTGGAAAATGAATCATGGCATTTAACGATCCCACATCAATTCCAAATGCACAGACTAATTGACAACTTCTCAACCATAATTAAGTCAATAAAACAAATGATGTATTCTTTCAAGACTAAAAAGAACAATTTGATAATTTTCCCTAGTGAAGTTAGCACACCATCCTTGCCAAAGATCAAACTTAAATCAAAACGTTATATATTGAGTATTGCCGATGACCCATTCGAAGCCCAAATTAACATGGTCTGTCAAATTGGGTTAGAAGAACAGCGGTCAAGAGTGGCCAAATGGAAAAAGTTCAACAAGGAACTGTCCACTAGTGAGCTATCTCGCAAAATATGCGAGAGTAATGAAGAAATGTCTGAACTAATTCTTAGAAAGAAATTGAATATCCCTATAAAAGGATTGAAAAAGAAGAATAAGAAAAAAAAGAAGAATGCCCCACTTATTGCAACTCCTTTCGATGTCGATGGTGTTAACAATACAGAATCACCGTCAGATGACGTTATCACAGAAGCAATGGAGAAAGCTTACGAAAGATTGCAGAAAAACATTTCCACTTCATGGATAAGAAGAATTAAAAACTACAAGATGAAAGAAAGGGAAGAGTTTTCAAAGAACTTCTCCTTCCTATGGGGTAACATAAAGGATGTAAACCTGCCTCACAACTTCAATAAGCATGTTCAAGACTTCACAAAGTATCCATTTTTGTCCATGCTAATCATGGAAGATATCGACGTCGACTTGTTCAAGCCATCATGCGGCGTAGAGGGTATACCAAATTTCATACATGATATGGGTAAAGGTGTGCCAAAGGACACGAAATATTCT
>PPOD03000234.1:257916-272271 GCA_003708425.3 Jamesozyma rosinii
TCAGGACACGATAACTATTATTTACAACATCCCTTGTGTTTTTATTCACTTTTGTTATTTCAACTCAGCATATTTGTTTGTGTTATATTGCAACCGTTATAAGCCATACAGATAAAGCATACACACACGTACACGTAAACGTACTTTGAAATAAACACACATATACATCACACAATTAGATCAATACATATAAACAGCAATGTCCCAACAAGTCGGTAATAATATTAGAAGAAAGCTAGTTATAGTAGGGGATGGTGCCTGTGGTAAAACATGTCTTTTGATTGTTTTCTCCAAGGGTCAATTTCCTGAAGTCTACGTTCCAACTGTCTTCGAAAACTACGTTGCAGATGTCGAAGTTGACGGTCGCCGTGTTGAACTGGCCCTATGGGATACAGCCGGCCAAGAAGATTACGATAGATTGAGACCATTATCATACCCTGACTCCAATGTCGTATTGATCTGTTTCTCGATCGATCTACCAGACTCCCTAGAGAATGTCCAAGAAAAATGGATCGCTGAAGTTTTACATTTCTGTCAAGGTGTCCCAATCATCCTTGTCGGTTGTAAGGTCGATTTAAGAAATGACCCACAAACGATCGAGGCATTGAGACAGGAGGGTCAACAACCTGTCACCTCAGCTGATGGTCAGACTGTCGCTGATCAAATCGGTGCTACAGGCTACTATGAATGTTCTGCAAAGACCGGTGAAGGTGTCAGAGAGGTATTCGAGGCCGCCACCAGAGCTTCTTTGATGGGCAAGTCCAAGAACAACGGCAAGAGCAAGAAAAACGGTTCCAATGGTGACAAAAAGAAGAAGAAGAAGTGTGTTTTGTTATAAGAAATCCCAGGCACAACGCCAGCCAAATGAAAAGAAAAAAGACCACTAAAATAAATCAAATCCATCCATTTCCTCTGTTAATCTAATGAAATTCTATCAATTCCTTTATCTACTTTTGTTTCCTCATAAAAATACTCTGAGCGTATATAAATCTATGTGCATGCTCTAGTTAGCTACTTATATATATGTATCTATGTATGAATATTTTTAAATACAGCTTCTTAATAGCAGCAGCGATGGTAGCATTCATACAGACTCTGCAACTACAGTGCATTATAGTCTCTTGATTACAGGGATTGTGTGTTACCCGGGTGCAGAGAAAACTGGAAATATGTTTCTTAGAAAATCTCACAAGTGGAACTTTCAAGTTGCTTGGTTCGTTTGATTGAAGACATGTACTGGCATTGGCAAGGGGCAGAGTATCGATCATCGATAGTTCTTTTGTGCTATACCCAGCTGGAATAAATAAGATGACCAACCCGACAGACAGCACCATTAATGAAAAACCGGATTGCAACCTTGATGCAGACATGGAGAATAAAACTACCCATCAGACAGAGAGTGCTGGTCTAACTGAGCTGCAAAAGGACCTTGACACTTCAGAACAACAGGTTGCCGCAATTATCGAGTCATTCATTGAACTAGGGGTCTCTGTCTATGATTTCCCCGGTACTCCAGAGGCCACCCAAGGTATGATAACTAACTTAAAGAGAAATGTAGACAGACTGTCCAAGCTAAATCAAAGAAGCAACGATCCGAATTCACAATTGAATAATATCAATATTCCATTTGAAGTAGTTCAATATATCGAAGACGGTAGAAATCCGGATATTTACACCAGGGAATTTGTGGAGGCAATCCGGAGATCAAATCAATATCAGCGTGCAAAGATGGGTGGCCTCAGGCTATTGAGAGATTCCCTCGCTGAAAAGATTATAGAGGAGTTCCCTGACCTGGAAAGCAATGTTCATAACATCATTGAAAGGACAAACGCAAAGGAATGATACATCATGCCAGTTCAAGATCAGAGCTGATTTGCAGATGCTCCAAAGATGGCGTGTTGCTATCATATAGAGTCAACCCTGCTAATCGCCAAGTTATATTATCCATGGACAATATTATATTTGGAGCATGTAGCAGGATTATCCGACAAGACTGTATCTCCTCATCTAACAAAGAAAAGAAGCCTACGAGCATCAGCAGCATACATGTATGCCATGATAAACAAAAAGGCTGAGAAGCTGCTGATAATGACATTTAAGTTGGAAATGATATAACTACACCAGTGTATTCAATCAGCAGCCTGCCTCGTAATGTAACTACCACTGTGAAGTTGTATATGTTTAATTAGTACGCATGTATAGAGCCGGGTGAGTAAAGAACTAAAGAATTCTATATTTTTTAAAAATGAAAAAAATTGTACGATAAATAAAAACATTTGAAATAAATAAGCCAACGCACCTGAAGGAAAACAAACACTTGTTCATTAAATGCAAGTAATATAACTTTCGCACGTTCAGTTAAAGCTATCTAATTGCTTACGTTTAAGGTAGAGTATAGAAAGAGAGCTCAATTGATTATTTCACGCCGTTTCAAGTCCATATACCCCTAAATGACGACTGACCTCAAGACCGGTGATTTGGTGCTATGCAAGGTTGGTTCTTTCCCACCATGGCCAGCAGTTGTGTTCCCACAGAGATTTCTTCGGGATGATGTTTACAGAAAGAGAAAGCAGAACTGTATAGCTGTATGCTTTTTCAATGACCCAACATATTACTGGGAACATCCACACAAACTTAGACCGTTGAATAAGGAAATAATCAATGAGTTTCTAACGCACGGTTATAAGAGTGTTAGTCAAAGAGATTTGATCGAGGCATATAGGCATGCCAAGAAGTATTCTGAGTTGAAGACTTTTATTCGCAACAGATTTAAGGTTGAAAACAGAATGGATGATTTTAACGAGCATATAGAACAAGATGGTGAAGTTGTGTCTGGTGAGGATCCATTTTTAGGGAAAATAGCGGACAGAAAGGGGAAAAGGAATCTGAAATCTTCGTCAAACAGTTCAACTAGAACTTCAAGGAAACGGGTGAGTGCGAGAATTAGAAGCGATGATAGTGAAGTTGAAGATGATGAGAAAATTTATGAAGAGACAGAAGAGCCAGAAGAGCCAGAAGAGGAGAAGAGTGATACCCTTGGATTGGACAAGCCTATAAAGCATGAACATACACTGGACAACAATAAGAACAATGTGATTAAATCCAAGAGCCATAATAAGTTGGACAGGTCCAGGAAAATAGAAATATCATTATTATTCCGTCGAAGAATACAAAAGAATTTGATACAGAGAGACACACCACCCACAGTGGAGGGGATTAAAGAATGTCACAAGTTGTTAAATAAAATCTTTGAAAACATAGACAACGACCCTCCATTTTTTAATGTCGACACTTTGAGGCAAACCAAATTACATAAATTGCTGAAAGTAATCAACACCGATCCAAATTTGGAAGAATTCCATCCTATTTGCAGCAGCATTTTAATCAGCTGGTCAAAACCAATTTTAGAGCTGAAAGCTGAAAAGGAGGGATTGAAAAGACAAAATAATTCCGATAGTAATTCTGAAATATAACCTTCTCGATTCTTTTTGGAAACCTCTAACTTATATTCCTGTTAAAAACATCAAACGTTTCACTTCTTCCCGTCAATTGCTCTTTCAGACATGATTAACATTTTCACCCACCCCTGTTTATTTATTACAGATTAAGATCTTTCAGAGTATTGTATCTTTATATTTTCAAATTCAGAACTATATGAAAATATATAAATGTAATTGGATTGTATTAAAACCCCTTTTTAAAAGAATATATATAATTATATATTTTATAAGCGAAATTTATAATTGTAATTCCTATTCGAACATTATTATCAGTAATATAATAGTAGAAAATAAATCAGAACATTGATACAAGAATTATGCAAGATAGGAATATTGGGCAAGGTCTGTTACTGTGGCAAATATAATTTAATTAAGTGTGTAGCTGTTTTCAGTTTTAATAATGCTTTCTCTATATTTTTTCAATAAGCAAGACAAATATGCCACTTTGAAAAAAAATTAATATAAAAGTGAAATGTGAGCAGATGATTAATGTATACCAGATCATAGAATGGTGTAGCAAACACAGGAAACTGAAGTGCCACAATAGAGTAGTATAGGAAAACAGTGGATAATAGAACAGTCAGCTTTCATTTAGGTGATTCTAGAGGTCTTCTGTCTGTTTGTATATTAAGATCATAGACCGCATTCGTTATCCCATCCACCATGCAGTCGACAATTGGTAGCGAGTTCCCACCAAATCTAATCTCTTTGATCAAAACTTCTAAATATGTTCATCTCGCTACTTGTGGAAATGATTGTTCTCCATCGCTGTCCTTGATGAATTACATCTATGTTCCGTCTGATCGAACTTTTAAAAGAAGGGAAAAGAGCAATTATATAATATTTGCTACCAACGAAGATTCAGAAAAATACTTTAACATTTTATCAAATCCCACAGTATCTTTGTTGTTCCATGATTGGATTGCTGCGAACAATTTGACTGTCAGGAAGAAAAGCATATCTGCTCCTTCGCATGAATCACTAACTGAAAATAATGATGCACTGACAAACTTTTTGGAGAATTTAAACGATTCCGAATTAAATCAGGTAAGTGCAAGCATTAAAGGTATTGCAGAGATAATATCTCCTTCCACTCATGAGGCAGATTACTATAAAAAATTACTGTTGAGAGCCAATCCAGATGCCGACGTGTTTGTACTCGGGAAAGACACTGTTTTCATTAAAGTTAGAATGACATATGCAAAAGTTACAGACCGTGAGAATAATACAAATATTTATAGATGATTAAGACATGTAATATAGTTGTCTCAAATATGGAGGGTTTCCGTATTTACGCTGAGACCCCAACGATGAGTGTCCTGGGCCACATTAATGATGAGCTAATCTCCCTTTATTTGCCGGTGCCACATCATTTCTTACAAAGTAAATGCATAGATATTGGGTTAATTTTCAGAATATCGTGAGTAATCAACCGGGATAGGCGAAAGGCTTAGATCAGCCTTATTGCCATACTTCTCTGCATTCGTCTTGGTGAAATCCACAAAGCCTTTATCATTAAATTTTTTAATCCCGAACTTATCATAATTGGTATCATCAACAGGGTTGTATTTAGGATCATGATTGCCATATTCCATATCACGTTCAAGATTCATGCTAGAGTATAACTCCTTTTCTGTTTTCAGTTGGTTAACTTCCTTGAGTAATCTTTTATTCTGTTCCAAAGCCAGATTCAACCTCTCAGTTGTTAACTCCAATTCTGATTTTTTTGAATTTAGGTCTCTCTGTAATAATCTATTCTCATTCCTCATTAGAAACATTCGATCATCTTCGATCTTTGTTTCGGGATGAAAACTTCTGTCAATTGCATTCCGGAATTTCTGTTGTCTACGTAATTTCTGTAACTGTAGTTTATCGTATTTTAATTCGGCAAGCTTTGATTTAAAAGCTTCACTGTTTTCAATCTTATGTTTTATGGCTGCATAGTCTATATTGGAAGCAAATGGACTGTTAGAGGTATTGATATTTATGTTTTTACAGGCTTCTCTCATATTTTCGATCGTTTGGTCGTCATTTGAAAACACTGACTTCACATATCCGAAGAGAGACGATAATCCTGAATATATGGTGTTTTCCTTTTGCTTGTTTCTTTTGAGAATACTATAGCTTCTGCTATTTGTGCACCTTCTCGGGCTCTTTTCGAGTTTATCAGAACGAATATAGGCTCTTTCTCTATTTACTAGTTTTGTTTTATAATGAGGTTGTGCACATTGTCTTTTCAGCTCTCTTTTTCGGGTTCTCTTTCTCTGCATGCTCTTTGCGTTATGCAAGGAAGCATCTTGATTCTTCATTGATTCATTTTCATGGAAGTAATTGTCAGAAGATTTCTGAACAGATCCCAGCATTCTAATTGCTGGTAAAGTAAAGTTGGATATATGGCGTATTGAACTTATTGTAGTAGATTTTCTTTCTCTTATGTTTCAAAGCAAAGTAGCAAGATGAGTATCTTTGTTGACTTTTCTGTTCACTAAAAGTCTTTTCCATAACAACGCGATACGCGATACATAACCAGATTTAACAAGGACGCGTCTGTTAAGTAATACTAATGATGACAGCAGGATGAGAGAGGATAACTATTATAGATAACTCGAACTAGCTCTTTAACCAATCGTGCAAAATAAATGGTAGACAAAAGTTCATAATAGATATCGATAAAAAAATTGAGAGAGATCCCGAGCTCAGCGCACAAATGGTGGTGTTCGAAAACGCTCAGCATGTCACACCTATCCATATCAAAATATGGATTTCATATGGGGGGAAGCACTGAACATTTATTTAGAACTATTTGTATATGTTGGCAAATATCGTATATCTGACAACTTTATTTTATATCTTCTCTATAATTTATAATATTTTTGAGTCTCGTGCATTTTTTGGCTGATGAATCTATATACTTTTAACGATTCAATATTTTGTGATATTATGATGAAAACATAAAATATATAAACAAAAAATCCTTTATATATGGTACTACAAAGAGGGTTAATTTAACTCCAATATGCATCATTTGACTTCTAAGCAGTCTCAAAACAACAAAATCCTTGTTTAGTATATTTAGAAGAGTATTGGACTTAACAGTTGACATATATAGGTATCTGGCACTTTTAAACGCTACCTTGAAGTTTCCACATTCACATAAATATTACAAAAGAATTGCTATATGTTGTAGTCAACACTTGAACAATCATAGCTCCCCTTTAGCTAAAAAACCCATGAAACTTCTCTTCATTTACTACATTATCATACGAAAACAAGTACAGGAACACACCATCATATAATCCAGATATTAACCGATAGCAGTATCTCAAATAGCCAAATAGCTATAAAATTTGCCATATTGTAGACAGCTTTGAAAAGCCAGTTGCCATTATATTTACCGATACATCTGGCACGCTAGAGAGACATTCCTGACAGAAGAAAAGACAATGAACCTGGTATAATCGAAGCTTAACGTGGGCTTAAAACCAGCATTGAATGTTCTATTGCCACAATCACAGGTACCTTCGCCATAAATCAATAAAACCAAATATTCTAAAAACCAGAATAAATTTCGAAAAGCACCAATCCAGATCAGAAATATTATGCTTATAGGAATTTTAGAGTGAAAAAAATTAATTTCAAAAACCAATCATACAGTCACTCAAGCTCAAAATGAAGAAGGAAGATTATGCAGGCTATTCCAGAACACTTTTTCTTCTTTATCCTCTGACCTCAAAACTTCGACTTGCATTACCTTCCGCTGCTAAGCACGCATAAACCAGCTGCCGGCCAGTGTTCACAGCACTTAAAGGAGCCTGCAACGGATGTAACAGTTAAAATAGCGGAGGAAGCTTGAGCCTCGAAATCTCAGGGAAGACCGAGGTTCGGAGACTGCTACTAAACTGGACCTGTGCGGAGATATGTCCCTCGCTATTATTCTCAATTCGGAACATCTCTGACTACAAAGGAACTAGGGCCATTTCACAACAATGCAGCTGACCAAATAGGAAACTATTTTTCTGTGAGAGATTCTCTGCGACAGAGATCTGAGATAGCGACTTTTTGTGACCCGCAGCCCTCTTGAGCGATTTCTAGTCCCAACAGCGTCATTGTCCCGCATTATCTGCGTCTGGGAACTTAAAATTCCGGTAAATTGTGAAAAAAACGCACACTCTGGGATTTTCCGCGAGCGGATTGAGAACGCTGCGTCTGCCGAATACATTTTATCTGTTTCCTCCTCCGCAGTCATCAAGGTCTCCCTGCAATTTTTCAGTGCAAGAGCTAGCACAACTTCTTACAAACTGAAAGAGCACACTACTAGTGAAAATCTTACAGGGAATGCACTCAGGGAGTCCATCTACCCTTGTACTGGATACATGTGCATATTTTCACACTACGTCCCTTTTCAGTATTAATTACTTCCACGGAGAGTTCTCTCGGAACACTGCATATTGCAGTGAACACAGAACAATATTAATTTTACAAAATCTCAGCCAGACAAAACAAGAAGGATGAATAAAAACTTTAAATGTCTATTATGTACACACCGAGACTTGCTCTTCTCGTTATCCGAACTCACATCAGTGCCGGTGACAAGGTTTCCATACAAAAACTTTAATTCGGATCCTTGCGCTATCAACGTGAAAATTCTACGAGTTCTAGATACAGGTGCCCTCTTTGTAAGAATTCAAAGTCACTGGCTTTTAGCTCAAAGAAACTCCCTGACCCCTATTATCCTACTTTCTAGAATATGAAAAGTTGTTTCAATATTAGATACAGCCTGCATGCCGGTTATTAACCTACTCCTCAACCAAAAAAAAAAAATTAGTGCAAAACTTATTTTATAACATTGCATAACTAGTACACATGCATGCAATGACAAAAGCCTTGTGCAAAATACTCATGCAGTTTGAAAAATCTTCATACTTGAATTCTTGAGTCTTGGGTATATCGCGTCGCTTATTCAATATCATCAAAATTATTTTGAAAGGTTCTATAGTATAATTAATATATGCCCTTTTAACTAAATCCAAAATCATTCAGTTTATTAATTGAACAAAATGTATTGGTATATACAGATATTTGGAAACATATTATCGAATCATCTAAATACTTGTTTGCACTAGCATTTAGAAAGTATTGGCATCGCACTTGGTTCATTTTGTGGCCTCGTACCTGACCATTTCATTAGATTCTTTCATTTACGCATGTGTTCCTGACACGCTATAATTATAGTATTACACTCCAATAAGTGGGAAGGTGGCTTAACATATATTGATAAACAGTACAAACTATTATTGCAAGTAAACATCTTCATATCGAGAATACGCTTATATCATATTATTGAATACAAATTGAATTAATGAGACTGGAAAAACAATCTCAAAATAACTCCCAAAAAGTAATTATACCAACGTAACTTGGCTACTACTACTCATCACCACCTCATTTGTTTTCTTGTACAACCATTCGGCATATCCATTATCGTTACATACCATATCTACAAATGGTTATTACATATCACAAAAACCTGATTCCAAATAGCAGACATTTAGTTTCTTCTTCCACTCACGCCGTACATACTTCTTGTTCAAATTAACAAAGCTACTTGTCACCAGCATTTCGTCTTACCAAAACTATATAAACCAATTAAATATCCTTGATGTAACCAATATGTAATCTAAATATAATATAATTTTTGTAACATGACAGGCATGAAAATAGAAATCACTTGCCTGAATAAAAACAAGATTAAGCGATCTATGCCTATAAAATTCAAGTATAAACTCATTACACCATCTTGAATATTTTTAGAGGTACCACACCATTCTTTAATACAAGCTCAGAGAACTGTTGAAAACTACACATTTCTGAGCAGTCTTGTTTACATTTTGATAAAAGCGGTGTTCTCGGTGTAAACTTTTCGTGTTGGTAAAAATTCAAAAGAAGCAAAACGTTGAGCATGTTAATCAAGTGATGTATCTTCTCCCAAACATAACAATGCACCAAACATGATTCGGATCCTATCTTGAACATAAAATTCATTATACCTGTATCATCATCATCATCATCATCATCATCATCATCATCATCCATATACAGATCAACTGTGTAATGACAATACTTTTCTGATCTGCTTCAATCACATTAGAATACAATGATTATAAATCCATATATCAATTGAATAGCATGAACTTCCACTAGCTCCTTTGTTAATATACTTAGCTGTAATAGCATGCATTGAAATAAGCAAAATTCTTACAGTGTACATTAACTTTTCTATTCTTCCAGGCACAATCATCGACATCGACTTGGCTAAAGCCATTAATAACCGATGCCAGAAAGAATATCATTGAAATCAGACTAGAAATATGCCACCACATCTACATTCATACCCGCACGTCGACTGTCCTTATATGATGGCTCTTTCAGGTTATTAGCACTGCAGGATATTCGATCCAATTTACACATATTAACAAAGTAATATGCATAAACTAAAACTATGCTACTAAGAAATCGAAAACTATTCATAACCAACGCTGCTAGAACCCAGAGTCTATTGATTATAGTCGATCTGTTATTTCAAATGCCAATATTTCCAGATACCAGCTCTGACTCCAAATGGGGCTTTATACGTTATTTACCAACCATTCCTAATAAGCCACGATAGCTTCTGTATGTTATCATCTTGTAAAATTCATTTTTGAAATAGCACACAGTGATGCAACCAAGAGATACAATCAAATGAACGCTTCGAGTATTTTCAGATTGATATTGCTATAGGAATTTATAATGCATGGTTTTTCAGAACACTTCGATTACTAGACCGCTAAAACATTAGTCAACACTCGAGTATGCTCTACATCTTAACCTCCCAGTAATAGTGATATAACATCTGCTCATTTTTTAATCATTGCTTTGCTAGTTTCTTTGCCACTTTTTACTGTGATAAACGATATACCAATTATTCGAATTAATATATATTCTGATTCCATTGAAGTAATTCTGCACATTTAATTCCAGATTTCAAAATAGCGACAGCGCCAGAACCTATAAACTCACGAGTGAGATTCGAAAAAACATCTTCGTTCAGGAAACTTGGAATATGGCACCCAAAATTTCCTGAGAAGAGAGACCAGCAAACACATAAGAAGGAGAACATACATGTTTTTCAAGATCCTATCATTTCTTCTTAACCTAATGCAGGATGGTTTCCTTTTATTCAAAGCTGTTTTCTGGGGAAAACTTTTTTGTCTCAGATAATAAATTATTGCTAAGGTTCTACGAAAATATATCTCATACTGTGCTGTTTTGACCTTGCAAAACGTATTTACTAACCTTAATGTCCTATTTGAGAGCGAATAAACACAATTACCGCTTGCCGAAAGATTTTCTAATCTCCTAGAAAGAAATTCCAATAACTGCGGTATAATATCGGTTATAACTTTAATTTAAGTTAATATTTTAGAATATTCGAAATACTCCTCATCCTTTACCATCACCTGGTGTATTTTGCGAACTGCTGCACGAATTAAAAGCGTACCTATATACTGGAATATCGTCCCCACTATAGAATCGTTTAGACTTCCGTGGAGTCGATAGTCTTCATTAGATTAAGACAATATTTGGTGAACCAAAATATCTTGCTTACAAAAGATTCTGCCAATAACCTCTATAGTAAAAAACAACAAAGAGGAGAAGTTGCAAACAATGCAATATATTTTTATCACTTGAGGAGTTCGTACATGTACGATGTTTATCACTGAAATACTATAGCTGCCCGAATGCTGCTACGCATGCACTCGTATAAATCGAATTTACAGAATCCACGTGCCGTTCCCAAAAGAGCATATCTAAGCGTGGCCAACGTGCTATTTTAGATTCTTTACCATCTTTATGAAGGACTAGGCTGCTCTTTCGTTATTGCTAACTGAGCAAGCAAGATGCAATTTGTGGGGTAGAGTTGCTACGCTCGATTCTAACCGAATAGTTACTTCCTTGAGATAATTGCATAATAGTCCTCCCCAAGTTGACCAGGCCTTGCATATAGAGTCATTAAAAATTTGAACAATCAAGAGTCTTCTCCTGCATTTGTCTGCAACAGTCACCCCCTACTAGGACAGAGCAGCAAAATAGTGCATCCGAGGATTTTCGTCCGCCCTTTGAATGAGAATTATCCGAACGCACTAATTCGCCCGCAGAGACAACTGGAAAGCATATTTTCACAGCGGTGTTATTTTTCAGGGCGCATTTTCTCGGCCGGATTCATCGCATTCTCGTCCGATCCCGAAGAAATCCAATGGATGTAATCAGGATAGCAGCACAGAATGCTGAAAAAACAACATGGAGATTGCCTTAGTCATGGATACCTCCTCCCACCCTTGCGGTACTTAATATCCGGAAGACTCGATACCGGGTAAACAACTCTATTTGAATAAGGTTGACCTTCTGGCTGTTCATGCACATTTTGTTTTTGATTTCGTCATCGTCTTTTCCCTCGGGACAATCCCCCTCTGCATGAAATCTGCTGCACTACAAGTTACAGAGTACACACTTTTTACTCAGAGATGTTAGAACAAAACAACATGAAAACCAGTTTTGCAGCACCTCCGAACGGTCTGTATGACGAACTTATCGAGACCTGTCTTTCCGCTTAGCCGATGCATCAGGCATCAGCTATTGTTTATACCTGAGGAGACAAGATAATTGGATCTGAGCTGTAACACACAAGGATACATTTCTGCCACCGTAGAATAGATGTAAGGAAATAGATTGAGAGGGGAAGATGGAACGATAAGATAAGGCAAGACACGTTTTTTTCTGCATCCCGTTGCATACTCCGGTAGAGGCCATATTACAAATTCGCACATACATCTCTACTTCTGCTTATCTAACTAGACTTCAGGCTTATTTGTGCGGTACTTTTCTAGACTTACAAAATACTTTGGCTCTTTCTATGATATCTACCAATAAATGTCGCAGCATCAACATTGCTAACTTAGTTGTCCGTATAGTACTTTACTCCAGATCTAACCTTGCATCTATCGATGGAAACTTTTCTATATAAGTGAGACCTAATTGTGATTGTTCAATGCACTGGATCCTTGTTTACGTTCGACTTTAATTCTATCATCTAGTACTGGCACAATATTACAAACAACCAAAACTGACACGATACCCTAAAATACAATGATACTCAATTGTATTCAACTTTTCAAATATATATTGTTCATACCAACAATAATTATATCCCTAGCAACCGAAGCTAATGCTGCCTCAGAAGTCCCACCATATAGTTGTGTACCTCTAACAAACAACGCATATTCTGGGTTTAGAGTCAGATACTTTCATTATATATATCCTGACTATGAGAACAAGTGGAATGATATGGCCTATCTATTACAGGCTTATAACTTTCCAGAAAACTATATTACAGAAGCAAAAGGTATTTCAAAAGTTGATTTTACTTATACTGTCCCATCAGGGCAAACCAAACCAATATACGGCCTTGTATACGGTGTAGAAATCACTGTTACGAATTTTACATTAGAATTTACGAGTTATTTCATTGCGGAGAGATCTGGTAACCATAAATTCATACTTAGAGACACTGATGATTCAGCTATTTTGTTATTCGGAAACACTGGTGCATTTACTTGCTGCAAGCCTGATGGGCCACCTGATATAATATCTGCAAATGACATTAGTATTAATGCGGTTAGACAATGGGAGTCACCAGGTAAACGTACATATACTGCAAAATTGAAAGCTGGTGTAGCATACCCAATGAGACTCATGTATATGAATATGGCTGGTGATGCTAATTTAGAATTCTATTTCATCGATCCATGGTTTAGAACTAAACGTGATTTTGCCGATTATGTTAAATTTTCTACAAGCCAAGCTACCGGTTGTCCATTGCATGTGACATTTACTAGCACAACTTATACTCAAGCCACCGGCTTTGAGACAACGACCGCTACATTTGAAACAATTATTACAGAATATGTTGGAAAAGATGGTTCTACTACAACAGAAACTATCTATGTGGTGAGTACACCAAGATCGATGAGAAGAAGCACTGATACCCGTTTTGTCACCGGTTATGCTCCAGGTACAACCACTATAACCGAAAGAACTACTTTTCTCACATATATTGCAGTAGACGGCTTAGTTGTATTTGAAACAATTTATTATGTTCAAACACCAAAACCATTTACAAGAACCACCTCCACAAGTTTTACTAGAGGTACTGATATAAACACTCTAACCTACTCGACTATTACCACCTCGTACGTGAATGAGGAAGGTATCATAGTTTACGAAACAATCTACCTTGTAAGTGCACCAGAACAACCTAGTTCCATCCCACCAACCTCAACACCTGATAATCCAGTAGAGTCTAACACTAATTCAGATTTAATTAATCCAACCACAAACTCTAACAGCAATGATATGACTGATAATTCATCCAATACTGAAACCAACTCGAATGGTAACTCTATCACTCACTCAGGATTTGAAACTGACTCCAACGGTAACACCATCACCAGACCAGAAACTGATTCTAACGGTAACACTATCACAAGACCAGAAACTGACTCCAACGGTAACACCATCACAAGACCAGAAACTGACTCCAACGGTAACACTATTACCAGACCAGAAACTGACTCCAACGGTAACACTATTACCAGACCAGAAACTGACTCCAACGGTAACACCATCACAAGACCAGAAACTGACTCTAACGGTAACACTATTACCAGACCAGAAACTGATTCTAACGGTAACACTATCACAAGACCAGAAACTGATTCTAACGATAACACCATAACCAAGCCAGAAACTGACTCTA
>PPOD03000235.1:1323-43932 GCA_003708425.3 Jamesozyma rosinii
GGTAACACTGTATCGAACTCAGGTATTGAGACTGGTTCCAATGGTAACACTGCATCCAACTCAGGTATTGAGACTGGTTCCAATGGTAACACTGCATCCAACTCAGGTGCACAAACTGGCTCCAATGGTAACACTGTATCGAACTCAGGTATTGAGACTGGTTCCAATGGTAACACTGCATCCAACTCAGGTTCTCAAACTGATACCAATGGTAACACTGCATCCAACTCAGGTATTGAGACTGGTTCCAATGGTAATACTGCATCCAACTCAGGTGCACAAACTGGCTCCAATGGTAACACTGTATCGAACTCAGGTATTGAGACTGGTTCTAATGGTAACACTGCATCCAACTCAGGTGCACAAACTGGCTCCAATAGTAACACTGCATCCAACTCAGGTGCACAAACTGGCTCCAATGGTAACACTGCATCCAACTCAGGTTCTCAAACAGATACCAATGGTAATACTGCATCCAACTCAGGTGCACAAACTGGCTCCAATGGTAACACTGTATCGAACTCAGGTATTGAGACTGGTTCCAATGGTAACACTGCATCCAACTCAGGTGCACAAACTGGCTCCAATGGTAACACTGTATCGAACTCAGGTATTGAGACTGGTTCCAATGGTAACACTGCATCCAACTCAGGTGCACAAACAGATACCAATGGTAACACTGCATCCAACTCAGGTTCTCAAACTGATACCAATGGTAACACTGTATCGAACTCAGGTGCTGAAACTAGCTCGAGTGGCAACACTCAAAGCAACTCAAGTGTCCAAACTGAATCAAATATTTCTAAGACGGATACTTCGTCTACTGTTTCAACAGTTAATCCTACCAATCCAACAGATGTTCCATCGTACACATGTGATCCTCCAAGTAGCATCCCTAGATCTGGTTTCAGAGTTAGGTTTTTCCATTACTTACCAGAATATGAAATTAAGTTCCCTAGTTTCATCAAGTACTTATTCTCGGAATATAACTTCCCTGAAAACTACATTACTGAAACTTCAGGTGTAACAACTCCAACGTTTACTCAAACTAATGACAACAACGGCGTGATCATGGGAAATATATTTGGTGTGCCAATTACTGTTTCGAATTTCACAATGGAAATAGATGGTTACTTTACTCCACCAGTTTCTGGAGAATATGGATTTAGATTAAAGGATACAGATGATGGGGCCATAGTCATGATTGGAACTTCTTCCGCATTTTATTGTTATCAATCAGATAAGGAACCAAATCCAGATATGGGCGGAATTTCAATTAGTCAGTTTAGACTAGTTAAAAGGGAAGAGTCGTTTACGTCGATGGAAATGAAAGCAGGCCAAGTATACCCAATTAGAATAGTCTTTGCAAATCAAGGTGGAGCAGGTAACCTAGATTTCGAAATGTTGACACCAGATGGGGAAACGATCTCTGATTTTGGAAAATACGTTAGTTATTCTAATGACAAATCCGAAACAGGCACAAGTAGCTCTACCACAAGTGGTTCCATAGTATCTTCTTCTATGCTATCAACTATTTCCGAGTCTAGTACCTCTTCTATATCAGGTCATGATACTAGTATCAAGACAGACTCCAATGGAAATACTAAAACCAACAGTGTTGTTGAAACCGATTCTAATGGAAATACCAAAACCAACAGTGGCGTTGAGACAGACTCCAATGGTAACACTAAGACTACAGGTGGCATTAAGACAGACTCCAATGGTAACACTAAGACTACAGGTGGCATTAAGACAGACTCCAATGGTAACACCGAGACTACTGGTGGTATTAAGACAGACTCCAATGGCAACACCAAGACTAACGGTGGCGTTGTCACCGACTCCAATGGTAACACTAAGACTACAGGTGGCATTAAGACAGACTCCAATGGTAACACCGAGACTACTGGTGGTATTAAGACAGACTCCAATGGCAACACCAAGACTAACGGTAGTGTTGAAACCGACTCCAATGGTAGCACAATCTCTAACGGTAGTGTTGAAACC
Source organism: Jamesozyma rosinii (assembly GCA_003708425.3). Taxonomy (NCBI): domain Eukaryota; kingdom Fungi; phylum Ascomycota; class Saccharomycetes; order Saccharomycetales; family Saccharomycetaceae; genus Jamesozyma; species Jamesozyma rosinii. Next base: position 3,331 of record PPOD03000235.1, read on the forward strand.
GACTCTAACGGCAACACTAAAACTAGTGGTGGTGTGAAAACCGATTCCAATGGTAACACAAGAACGAACAATGGTATTTCAGCTGGCTCTAACGGCAATACTGAGACTAATATTAGTAAATCTTCGGTTACAACCACACAATCAAACTCCCCAGTTTCTTCAAATTCAAGAACAACCCTGGTGAATACTATGTCTGGTTCTAATTCCTTATATTTGAATCAAAATATTGCTGCAAAATTAGATACTAAATTAGGATCTTTGCTAGGAGTTTTGGCATTTATAGTTCTTCAACTTTAATGATTTTATAGTTTTTATTTATATTTTGTCCGTATATTTTATACTCTTTGTTCGTATCATTTCTCTTACATAATTTTATTGATTCTTAAATATATTCATTGACAAAATATATTAAATAATTAAATTTAGAAAGCCGTCTTCTGCCTATGGATGAGATTCGCCATATGCCTTACAATAATCATGTACATCATCTACAATACACGTTAATGTCTTTCCTATAATCAGATCCGTGCTTGTATTGATTTCAAAATCGTCCTTAATATCTACCTCCCCATACACTCCTAAAATATAATTCAATACTCCTCTTAGATTTATTACTTTTGTTATACTATCTGCTTCACTGAATGTAAATGACAAGTAATCTTCAAATTTTTTGGTTATTGGATCTTGTGCAATGACATTCCACGAGGCTATTGAGTTAGGACTGAGTACATTAATGCGCTCGCATGAAGTTCCTAAGAGACTCCAGGCAAGAACATCGATATCAAACCCGATTACTGGAACAACAAGCTCCAGATTATATACACCACGCGATTCTACCAAAACACTAAACATAGACCGATAAAATCTCCATCCGCACCCGCAGTCATCAAGGTGCAACTTGGGGAATCCCACCCATATTTGTTTATCTTTCAAAGCAGGGATTACATTAGGCAATTGAACAAATTGGGTGCCGCCTTTCATTCCTTCAAACTTGTTGTCTTTTGATAATTTTGATGCTTTTTCATCGAACAACGTTACACATATACCATCATCTAGTGAGCATTTAAGTATTTTTAAAGGACTGAATGAATAGATAAAGTTGATGTAACCAAGAGATAATGCATCCATTGATTCATTCCTAGGGAAGAATGGTGTCCAATTTTTCTCTATTCTAGATAATTCCATATCTGGAACTGTAAACATTTTTAATGGATCGTATTTTCTGTGTGGCATATAACTATATATCATTCTGCCCTGTCCCATATCCATATTAAATACTACTACTGGTTCTTCAACATCGCTGTTCTTCTTAAGTATCGCACGTGGATCTTCAGGACCTTTTGATTGGCCATTTACTGGAAATTCAAAATCAAATACAGTTGGGTAGGTTACATAATACCTTGAAAGTATATCTTTTTTAAAACGATCCTCCTTTAAATAGCCGTTGGTTTGTTTACGGGTACATTCTTCATAGTCTGATGTTCCTGTTGTGTATTGTTTCATGCAAATTAGTCGAGTATTTGTTTCCTCAGTCATCTTTGCAATTTCAGTCTTGATATAATTTGGAATTTCTACATCTAAATAAGGAATTTGTTTGCCTATGATTTCATTCCAGTGTTTGTCAAATGCCTGGGCCCGTATTAAAGATATAGTAGGTCTTTCCTTTGAATTTTTGTTGCTGTATACGAGTCTGGTGAAGACTAAATAACATTGCTCGCTTTCCATCCATATAGACGACCCTCCAAATCTATGCCATTGCTTTTTAATTATATCATCAATGGAATTGTCAACGTCAGTATCTTGCTGGATTTCCTTTACAAACCAGGAATCTGATTTTATTAGCTCATCCCTAATTTTATAGAGATCATCCGGAAGGACTTTCATCCATTCCGAATGATCAATTGTCCCGTTATAAGTCAAATCATTGCAATCAACCAATGTGTCATAATTAGGCAGTTTATTCTCTGAGCTTAGCTCATCAATAGGCTGGTCCTTTTGTTTGCCCTTAATATTGTTTTGTTTCTTTGCTAGAAGTTTTTCTAAATCCAAATTTGACACATAGCCAATTACATTATTAGTTGTATAGTTATCATTCAGCATCTCTTCTGTTACAGGGGACCTATCAGATGCTGTAAACCTGAGGAAAGGTGATATATTTAGATGTAGTAGATCCTTTTTGTGCTCGATGGCTCCATCACCGGGAATGCCAGAATAGTATTGATGCTTTCCATAGTTGTGAAATTGATAAACAACGAGTAGTATGATTGTGATGAGGAAGGTTTTTATGACGAGACTGTTTGAACGCACCCTTCTAATCCCATGCTGGAGGGAAGATATTTTATATTTGAGAGAGCTTGCGTATGGTAGTCCGGAAAATATCTTAGGGATGTAGGACGACTCTGAAGGCGCATGCCTATCCCTATTGGTCTCACTTAGTTCTATATCGGGGTGTGGACTTGGCATTCGCTCTCCATTAGTATTGCTTCGTGTGTATATTGCCACTGTATGATTTATGCTCAGTATATTTGGATAATCTGAATTGTCACTTTACCTTTTCTGTGTGATTGTACGGAAATATACAGTTCTTGAATCTGGGGCAGCGTTTCTTATTAATGAGAAATTCTGATATTTTCAGAATTATATTTGACAGAAAACAGTGAGCTCCGCAGTATTAAGGCACCGGGAGCTACTGACTATTAGTGAAGCTAATAATATGCCCTGCAGCTCGACAATAGATCCAGTGTATCCATTTGCATAGGTTACAAATTTATCATCTCTCGGGAGTGGAGTTTTTGCTGTGTATAAAGATGTGTACGTGGCAGAACATATAAGCAGCTACGTATTTCACTGTTGTATTTCTCACTGCAGGCTTTGTCTGCGGAAGGGCGCGTGTGCGAACTGTTCTGAATTTCAGAAAAAGTTAAACACCAGATTAAGCTTTTGTTGCTGCGGATTCTCCTACTGAGAGATCTGTGCAATTATATAGCACAGACAAATCCGTAGCAGATGTATCCATTACATATGAAAACTCATTTTAGAATTTAGAAATAAATAATGCCATTGTTCTGTTAGCAGCTGGGACTCAGAATACTGGCGTTTAAGTATATTTGTGTCAGTACTGGTCTGTCTCATCTTGCTCGATGGAATAGATATTTGAAACTTTCAAGAACCTCTCGTTACTCGATGGGAATTATGGTTGTTTTAATGGACGTATTGTGCATTGAAGAAGATAATTATGTTGGCCATTACTTCCATCGGTCAAATTAGACATAGAAAGAGAGAAAAGAAGGTTTGACTGAGTCTTCAATCTTCTAACAGAATACAACAAGAACAGGGTACAGATGAACATCTTTTTTTATTATATATCCTAATTTGAGTATTCTATTTTGTAGCATTTGGGATTCCAGTAAGCATAGATGCATTCTTATTTCTCCCTGCACAATTAACAAAAAGGACCATGCCCAAAGAGAGTTTATCATTACACGAGGAAATTGTCGCTGTACAAAACAATTATCTTATATGTACAATAGTATGTAAATTACGTATGTCTTCTCTTTGCCATAATAAGAAGAGAAGACCTCGACATATTTCACTAAATATGACTTCTTTTGATAAAACAAAATACTCTTTAACAACTCTAGATCAACAAATAGGATAAACTTAAGTACTGAATATATCTACAACAACTACCTACATAGATATAACCAATCAGAAAGTTTATTAAAGAAAATAAATTGAGAATAGGGAATTCACACACCTAAGCGAGTATGAAATGACTACGAACCAAGTTCATCAATATTTCGGTTTCCAAACAATTTTGGTTACAACTATATTTGTGATACATATAGCAAGATGTGCATTGAGGTGAAGTTTAATTGCAAGCGTATTTGTAGATATAATATTCAAGAATGTGCTATATAGGGCCGGCCATGCCAGTGTTTAATTATTATGTTGATGGAAGGTTGTGACAAATAAAGGGGTAACACTTACGATAATGCTTTGAGTGATTGTAATAGACTAATATATTATCGTATGGTCATACAGTGGTACTACGTGCCTTATTATATAATTTTGTCCAGTTTCCACTGTTAATAAATCTTGGATTGCTGCATGTGTTTCTGGTAGTAGTGGTAGTAATGTTATTATTAACTAAATAAAGACATTGACAACATTCGTGTTTAGTATTAGTAATTAAAATATTTTAGTATTCTTTGTTCGAATAAAAGAGAATGCTGTGGAGTAAAAATATTCTTGCTTGTTATGATATCGGGTACTGCAGGGTCACAGTATACACTATACACCGGCTGCTAAATGAATACATGAATACATGATAGTACTCGTGCTCGATTCATTAGTTATTATATTAGAAAGACAGCTGATGCAAAACTCTAGGATTGACAACCAAACAATTGATACTGTAAAGTGAATAATTTACTCATCTGTATAAGTGTAATGTAGCGTATACCAGGACTTATTATTGATTAAATAACATCTCACAAGTGTACAGATTATTCAATATAGTATCATCGAACGTTAGAAGTTCAATTTGCTATTGTTGGTAAACTGGTAATTCTTCAAGATTCATTATCACTGTTATTTATTGGAAAAACGGATCATTCTTTTAAATTATAAACTAGTTACTTCTTAATTAGTATATCTGATTACGTATCCTTTTTACTTCCTTTTTTCTTTTATTTTTCCTTTTGTTTTTTCTCAGTTTTTGAGAAAAAACAAATATATTCTTATCATTCTAAACGAGATTATCTCAACTTTCAGTTTTAACATTAAAAATGTTACTTTGTGTATGAATTATGTTCATAATTCCAACAAATAAATCATATTTTTACAACCTTACTGCTTAATGAATGCTATACTACATATGGTACTGCCTTTCACGCCACCAAACTGGAAAACTGGATACTTGATGCTTTTCCAAACCTTTAATTTTTCTGTCTCAATGATTTTAATTAATTCATCTTGGGTGAAGTTACAGGATGTAATCAAGAAGATGCTGTCCTTTTCCAACAGCTTTTCGATAACTGAACTGTAAATTTCTGTGATTGGCTGGCTCTTATTTCCAACCTTAATACCACTCAGGGCAATTGCATCCAACGTGCCTTTATCAAGTACAACGTCAAAACACCCTGGATTCCAACTGTCTTGAAAGATATCTGCTTGGGAAAACGTTATTGCATCACTGAGATCTTTATTCTTCGCTATATCGGTAGCAAATTGAACACTTTCCTCGGAATAGTCCACGCCAACCAATTTACCATTAAAATCATTCTCGTGCAGTTCGAACAAGAGATGCCCATTTCCAGTACCCAAATCGATCATTGATGATTCCTCACTAATACGGCATTCACCAATATTATCAATCAAGAAATCAATCATTCTCTGTTCCGCATCGTTATCGTCGAACCAACACTCACCAGTGTCCTCTGGATTTTCTTGAAAATTCTTTCTTTCAAGTGAATAGAAATCATCCCAATAGCCCTTCGTTCCCAATTTTGAAACGTTTAGTTTAGTAGTATCCTCCATTATAGTATCCAAGTAATAGCTTTATCTCTTTGATCTGCCTTGATGACCAAGATGACCTTAATAGCTGTGCAGTTGACATTTTCTCTAAAATTTTTCCTATACCAATAAGTTTCGATGCGTTTTTGATTTTTCCGATACTTTCCACACTAAGCTGACCTGAACAAAAAGAAGGGAAGGTGAAGGACCTAATCAACATACACTACAGAAGAAAAGACACACCAAGTGAGGCGTTCTACAATACTAGATATACGTGTTCCATAATAGAATATACTACCCATGTCTAAAATAAACTTTCTTCCAACACTAACAGATGCTAACGAGCCATTATTCCCCCAACAATTAGAAGTATTGCGCCAGCAGGTGCTGTCTGAGGGTGGCGAAAATGCGACAATTCAATCCCGATTCAATTACGCCTGGGGTCTGATTAAATCATTAGATATTAACGATGAACGTCTGGGTGTGAAACTACTGACAGATATATACAAGGAATCACCGAGCAGGAGAAGGGAATCTCTTTATTATCTAACTATTGGCTGCTATAAAATAAATGAGTTCACTATGGCGAAGAGGTATATCGATGCCTTGTATTCACATGAACCAAATAATATCCAAGTGAAAAACTTGAAGAGCATGGTTGAAGACAAGATACAGAATGAAACGTTGAAAGGTGTTATAGTGGGCGCTGGTGTTGTTGCAGGGATTGCAACAGTGATGGGATTTATGCTTAGATCAAAGAGAAAATAAACAGATCGTTTAAAAGGAAAACGATACATATCTATTACTGTACCAATATTCGAATACTCTGTCTTTTTGCTCATTCCCTAAACACAATATATATGTAAATAGTGTTTAATCTTTAAAGAAACCCAGCAATATCGAATACAGCATTCCAGGAGGTCCGTGACGCGGTTTACGTGCTATTACCAACCTGCTTCTCTTTAAGAGAACGCGTGAGTAATGCTTCATATTTCAAGGATACTGGAAGTCAATGAAGTAAACCACGAAATTGCTGTCTTAAAAAAGATAGAACCTGCAAAAGCATCGCAGAACACTTAGCAATGGATCCCAGAAATAGTGTTGCTGCAACTACCATAACAAATTGTTTATTCATTTCTCAATAGAGTAAAAAATAAGAAGGCTTGAGAAAACTTTTCAGGATACGCCAGGAGTAGAAATTCCTCTCCCGTTCAGGACATTACCATCGTTGCTGCTGTCGTTGCTATTGGAGTTCCTCGGGGCGTTTCTCTCTCCAGAGTGAAAAGTCCCTTCTGTTTGTGTTGCCATGGTTTTTTCTTACGTGAGGGTGCGAACCCGTCGCGAAACCATAGCAACGAGGCTCGTATAGCAGAATAGCAGTATGGACGTGGAACACGTAAGCAGCCATATTTGTTGACGCGTTTCTCCGGGCACGTATCTCTATAGTTACTGGGAGCCTCCCCTAGTTACCATTGAAGACATACCAATTTACACTGAATCTGGCGAGCTGTGAACTGGGTGCTGTCAATTGATACATGCTTGGAAAATAAAAGATATATAAACCCATGAGATTTCAGAGTATTTTGATGTATCTTTCCCTTCTATTCTGTTTCTAATTATAATCTAGGTTACAACAAACCAGTATTAGAAATATTTCACTGAAAGATACTATCATATATAGAATCCTCAAAACAATTTCAAGTTTTTCAACAATTTACTACTATAATGTTCGTTATTAAAAGAGATGGCCGTAGAGAACCTGTGCAGTTCGACAAGATTACTTCTAGAATTTCTAGATTATGCTATGGGTTAGATCCACATCGAATCGATGCCGTCAAGGTTACTCAACGTATTATTTCCGGTGTTTATGAAGGTGTCACTACTTCTGAGTTAGACAATCTAGCTGCAGAAACTGCTGCTTACATGACAACTATTCACCCAGACTACGGTACACTTGCTGCTAGACTTGCTATTTCAAATTTACACAAGCAGACGACAAAGAAATTCTCTCAAGTTATAAGTGACCTGCACCACATGGTCAATTCTGCAAATGGGAAACATTCGCCGATGATCTCAAAACAGGTCTACGATATCGTTATGAAAAATAAAGACCTTTTAAATTCAACCATTGTATACGATAGAGATTTTTCATTTAATTACTTTGGGTTCAAGACTTTGGAACGTTCGTATCTATTAAGAATCGACGGTAATGTAGCTGAGCGTCCACAACATCTAATAATGAGAGTTGCTTTAGGTATCCATTTAGACGACATAGATTCTGTTATCGAAACATATAACTTGATGTCAATGAGATATTTCACTCATGCGTCTCCAACACTTTTCAATGCTGGTACTCCACACCCACAAATGTCTTCATGTTTCTTAATTGCTATGAAGGAAGACTCTATCGAAGGTATCTACGATACACTAAAGGAATGTGCCATGATCTCCAAGACCGCAGGGGGTATTGGGCTACACATCCACAATGTTCGTGCTACGGGTTCCTACATTGCAGGCACAAACGGTACTTCAAACGGGCTAATTCCAATGATCCGTGTCTTCAATAATACTGCCCGTTACGTTGATCAAGGTGGTAACAAGAGACCAGGTGCATTTGCACTATACTTAGAACCATGGCATGCGGATATTTTTGATTTCATTGATATTAGAAAGAATCACGGTAAAGAAGAGATTCGTGCAAGAGATTTGTTTCCAGCCTTATGGATTCCTGACTTATTCATGAAACGTGTTGAGGAAAATGGCCAGTGGACACTATTCTCTCCAAGTGACGCACCAGGGTTAGCAGATGTATATGGTGATGAGTTTGTGAAATTGTACACAAGATACGAGGCAGAAGGTCGTGGTAAGACGATTAAAGCCCAGAAATTATGGTATTCTATCCTGGAGGCCCAAACTGAAACAGGTACACCATTTATTGTGTACAAGGATGCCTGTAACGAGAAGAGTAACCAGAAAAACCTAGGTACAATCAAATCTTCCAACCTATGTTGTGAAATCGTAGAATATTCTGCTCCAGATGAAACTGCCGTTTGTAACTTGGCCTCCATTGCTCTTCCTGCCTTCATTGAAACCTCTGAGGATGGTAAGACTTCAACCTATAATTTTGAAAAACTGCACGAGATTGCAAAGGTTGTCACTCGTAATTTAAATAGAGTCATCGACAACAATTATTATCCAGTCCCAGAAGCTAGAAACTCTAATATGAGACACAGACCAATCGCATTAGGTGTACAAGGTTTGGCAGACGCATACATGATATTACGTCTTCCTTTTGAATCCGATGAGGCTACAAAATTGAACAAACAAATCTTTGAAACCATTTACCATGCTTCGTTAGAATCATCAATGGAACTAGCAAAAATTGAGGGACCTTATGAATCATACGAAGGATGCCCTGCATCTAAAGGTATTTTACAAATGGATATGTGGGGTCAAGAACCGTTTGGTCTTTGGGACTGGGATACATTAAAAGCTGACATAATCAAACATGGATTAAGAAACTCATTAACCATGGCTCCAATGCCAACCGCCTCAACGTCACAAATTTTAGGATACAACGAATGTTTTGAGCCAATTACTTCCAATATGTATCAGCGTCGTGTCTTATCAGGAGAGTTCCAAATTGTCAATCCATATTTATTGCGTGATCTAGTAGATATGGGTATTTGGAATGAGAGTATGAAACAACATCTAATTACTGCTAATGGTTCAATCCAAGGCTTGCCAAATGTTCCAGACGAACTGAAGTTATTATACAAAACCGTTTGGGAAATATCTCAGAAGAAGATTATCGATATGGCTGCTGATCGTTCAATCTACATTGATCAATCCCATTCCTTAAACTTATTTTTACGTGCTCCTACTATGGGGAAGATCACCTCTATGCATTTCTATGGCTGGAAGAAGGGACTAAAGACTGGTATGTACTACCTAAGAACACAGGCTGCCTCTGCAGCTATCCAATTTACAATTGACCAAAAGGTAGCCGATCAAGCTGGTAAAACAATTGCTGACTTAGAGAATCTGGAACGTCCAACATATGTACCACAAGGAACTAAATTTTCAGAAGGTGAGACTCTAGAAAGAACTAATTCTCCACTCTCACTAGAAGAATCTGTTAGCAGTGATATATCAGCAATTAAATTGACTGAGACTACACCTGTGACACCAAAGGAGGATGGAACTAGTGAAAAAAAGGTTATAGAAGGCAATGCTCCGTCCAGCAACTCATTGGAACCAAGTCTTTGCTGTTAGTATATAATGACAATATTGTAAATTATCTTCGATAAATAAATATCTTTCAACCGTGTATATTAATAGTCAGTAAGAATCATTTGGATTTGCAAATCAATCTCAGAAACATGTAAATTATATTTTTATAGTTAAAAATGAACTTTTTCCATCGGGTTTATTTAGCCTTGTGCTTATGTGAATTTCCGACTATAAAATGAAAAACTCGTAAGGTATAGAATAGAACCTTGACAACGGCAGCGCAGGAAAGTTCAAGTACACCAACACAACAATAGAATACCAACTATACGCTGCAAATTCATTTAACACTAATGCAAATATACTGAATAATGGATACAACTAATAAAAAGCTGCCGGATTTGCCAATTGATGCATCGGTAACGGCCAATGAATACGCAGACAGCCTTGATTATGATCCCATAGAGTTGCAAAACTTAGAATCGGATGACCCATTGTCTCAACAAGCCCCACATATAGATGAGGACGGAACTACAAGGAAAGAAGAATGGCTACTATTGCGCCGATCTAACCCATTCAAACGGGCTTTCAAGAAAATATGGGATGGACCAAATGAGCCGAGAGATGAACCACCAACTTTCTTCAAAAAGACTAGATTGACAAACTACTTAAACGATTTCCCCATAGAAGTATTTCAGAAACGTATCCCAAAGAGAAAGATAAGACTTGTCATTCTTGCTGTTTATTGCACATTCTGGTTTACCATCAACCTTTTATTCCTCTATCCCTATTTAGTGGTACCATCATATTTGTACCCTACAGATGGAGGTGATAAGGTACCAGTTGTTTCATTAACTTGCAACTCATATCTGAACTGGGAAGGAACAAACAACGACTGTGGTTTATTTGCTGAAGAATGTATTTCGTCCGATGTTTCTGATATAATAATCAAATGTCCTGCACTATGTGATATGGGTGGCCTCTTATATTCTGCCGTTGCAGTTGGCCCCAAAAGAATGAAATACACAAGTTATGTGATTGGAGGAGGGGTCTTTGAAAATACCCCAGACAGCAAGAGTGACGCTCTTTCATTTCCGTATAGAGCTGATTCATATCCCTGCGCAGCTGCTACACACGCGGGTATAATATCGCCTCTCACAGGGGGATGTGCCAGACTTTCTGTTGACGGTATTCAGACCTCATTTCCTTCTAAAATCGGAATGCATAACATGGGCCTTTCAATATTATTTGATTCTTTTTTCCCAGCATCATATTCGTTTAGGTCTATTGGAGAAGCCTACATATCAGGATGTTTCGATCCTCGTGCACCTATGGTGGCAATAAATATCATTTTGGGACTTCCTGTGTTCTACCTCTATGAAAGTATCATTGGATATTGGATAGTTACGATCGTTGGCTATTGGACACTACTTCTAGCATTAGATCCGCCTTTACTAACAGATGCGCATGATATATCATCTGTGTATGAACTATTCAGTGTCGGGTTTCAACGTTTACTCCCTCTTTGCTTTGTGCTATATGTGGTATGGAAAAGTGCTGTGAAAAGAACTCTTGAAGATGGTTCACCTTTACTGAAAGTTTTGTTCTGGTACCCGCTGATGTGGCTCGGTGTTATGAACAATGTAACATTTGATAGACTTCCAGTTGACAGATTGACTGCGAAAGATCTTAAAGAACAAGCTGGAGCTCTTACTGCAGTCAGTTCGATTATTGGTACTATCGCCACATGTGCTGTTATGCAAACATATTTTATTTGGAAGTCTGGAAGATTTAGAAAATTTTTCAAGATTTACATATCCTTCATAGCAGGACTTGTGTTTTTTGCTTCCATTCCAGGTCTAAATCTGAGAATCCATCATTACATATTGGGCATGGTACTAGTGCCAGGCTGTGCTACGAGAGGGTCGTCTGCATACCTATGCCAAGGTATCTTGGTTGGTTTAATCTTATCAGGGGTTTCAAGGTGGGATTTCGCCAGTATTGTCGAAACAGATGTGGCTTTGTTAAGAGGAGAAGCTGGGGCCTCTCTGAAACCTCCCGTGTTCATATATGACGATTCAATTCCACATTCCATCTCTTGGAAAGTGATGGAAAATGACACGGACACAGATATATCAGGGAAGATCGATGGGTACTCCTTGCTACTGAATGATTTTGAAGTTTACGTTGGTAAAAACGAAACAGTAGATCTCGACCTGATACAATCTGAAAACACGGCCCTTGAAGACATGATAAATGATACGATCATGACTAGCCTAGATGACTCAATTAATATATATCTAAGAGTCGCAAGGGCTTCAGTTAAACACCCTGCGATGTACCGTGGGGATTACACAAATGCCGGGGTGCTCAAATGGCCTGCTGGAGAATGGACGGATCCACTACCAGGAGTAACATAACCATTGAGCAATTGCATTAATTTACTTACATAGTTCATAATTATACAGCATGATACAATCATTTATTCAAACAGGTTCCGCTTAAGGTAGATTGATGCATAGTACTTGGGGTGCATATGTTTTCCACCTTCCACATATATCCAATGAATTCCTTACAATGCCATCCGAGAAAGTGGGAAGCTGTATGTGTCGACTGATACCCACTGCTCTTGCATGCGTGCAAGCCATTCCTGCACGTTCCAAAAACTGCCCTCGTGGGGTCCTTAAAAAACAAAAACATGATTACCGAAGGGCCGTTCGACTGCAGACCGTTGAAGAAATCAGGGATTGTTTCTGTCCAGCAACAAAAAGTGAGATAAGAACAACCAGACACATACACATAAAGAGCTAGAGAAGTTACTAGTGGAGATAGTACTTAAGAGAAGAACAGTCAGATTTCGCAAAAAGAATAAAAGAAAACAAACCACTAAACAGAATACAACATGTCAAGTGCACCATTACTACAGAGAACACCAGGTAAGAAGATAGCATTACCAACGAGAGTCGAGCCTAAGGTCTTCTTCGCCAACGAAAGGACGTTCCTTTCTTGGTTAAATTTTACAGTGATGCTTGGTGGTCTGGGGGTCGGTCTATTGAACTTTGGTGACCAAGTCGGTAGAATAAGTGCTGCGTTGTTCACAGTGATTGCAATGGGTACGATGATATATGCGCTCGTCACATACCACTGGAGAGCAGCTGCTATTAGACGTAGAGGTTCCGGTCCATATGATGACAGACTGGGTCCTACCCTGTTGTGTTTTTTCCTGCTTCTAGCCGTTGTTATTAACTTTATCCTAAGGTTGAGGTATAACGGGAGTGAGCATAGCACTTAGAGGAGTCACATGAATGAATGATATTCCTATAGATACTGTACGACAGGTTTCTGATTTATTTATTACAAAATAGAGCTTTCCATCATCCTGCCTTGTCTTTGAACTGGCACAGCCAGGTGCGTTTCAATGCTCAATCAACCAAATGTATATACATGTGTATCTAGAAAACCTCTATACAATATTATATATAAACTACTAACTGTACATCATGATATGATCGAGCACATCTATTCTCTTGAGCATATATCCCCTTGAGCATCAACCTTTGCAGTGCTATTGCTGTCCAGGAATCCATACATCCGTTGCAAAACAATTGACTGCATAAGACCCAAACACCTTACATAACACCCAAACACCAATCAAATTCAGAAATCTGAAAAAATCATTTTAGACAGATATGAAAAATTCGATGAAATTTCCAGTGCCGCGTTTCCCACCAACAGAGAGAATTTCACTGAGAGACCCGCCACCGGAAAAGCGCTGGACCCGCAGGCGCCGGGAAAGAGTTCGTGCTGGTGGGTGAGAACCACGAGAGAGAGAATGGAACTTTTCGTTGAGACTGTTTGTGTAGGGGAATTGCAATGGTGGTGTCGTACTAAAAGTGTTGTATAGAAAGGATACAGTACTTGGTAGTTATACAAAAGAGCCTGAAGGTAACGAACCAACAGAGGAATTATAGAAATGGTATGTGGAGATTAAGAGGAAATAGAGTGGTGGACTTATGAATGGAGAGGGATGTCGATGCAACAGTGGAAAATGGCAAAGTGAACACGGCCATTTGCTAAAAGAACTGCGATTCTAGTAATATTATGCGATAATCAACCGATTGCAACCCATGCATGTAAACAAAGGAAAGACATATACCGAAATGACCCAGTTATATATTAGTGAACCCTAACGTATAAGAATGATAAAACAGGAAATAATCAATACACTAGAATAATGAAAAATAGGACGCATTCAAGAATAATCGTCCTTACGTACTACATTCATGCAGTATACATTGTGAGCTACTTTGCATAACTAATAAGCATATCCTCCTACTTCAAATGCGAACATTGTTTTTATCAATATCTTCCATTAATCATAAATCCCATCATCTCAAATCACTCAGTCTATTCTAAGACATTTTGATTAATTTCAAATTTACTAACAAATGCATGCTTATGTTTTTTCTATAGTCTGACGCTGTCACTATCCGTACTAGAAAGGTTATCTCTAACCCACTATTAGCCAGAAAGCAATTCGTCATTGACGTCTTACACCCAAACAGAGCTAACGTCTCCAAGGATGAATTACGTGAAAAGCTAGCTGAAGTTTACAAGGCCGAAAAGGATGCTGTTTCCGTCTTCGGTTTAAGAACCCAATACGGTGGTGGTAAGTCCTCCGGTTTCGGTTTAGTCTACAACTCTGCTGCTGACGCCAAGAAGTTCGAACCAGCCTACAGATTAGTCAGATACGGCTTAGCTGAAAAGGTCGAAAAGGCTTCCAGACAACAAAGAAAGCAAAAGAAGAACAGAGACAAGAAGATCTTCGGTACTGGTAAGAGAAGAGCCAAGAAGGTTGCTCGTCGTAATGCTGATTAAGATTAATGCAATTCACCCTTTACTGAATTCAATTTTTCTTACTCTTCATTCTTCAAGCTTGTTTTAAATATATTATATACATATGTAATATAGGTAACATAATTTCACTATTAAGAAAATAAACACATTATTAAAATAGCTATACTCTATAGAATTGCACAGTGGGACACCCCTCGATAATAACGCCATAGAGTCCTGGTCATCTTAGACATCTGAATGGCTCCCAGCCGTTTTGCTGTGCACAGATCGTCGTTGCTGCTGCTTCCTGCAGGACCTTATTTTTCACTGTCCAGCTCTCCGCGCTGTGTCTTAAAACCTGCCAAATCTGGAGAAACATAGAGAACCAATAAAAAGCTGTTCCCAGTTTCTTCAGAATCAACACCCAATACCGACGACTACTAATCAAGAGTATCCCTCCCCCTACACTTCAAGACACAACTACACAGCCACTATGTCACTAAGCTTACTATCCCGTACTGCCGCCAGAAATGTCCTAGCCTCCGCTACTAGATCCCGTATTCTAACTCAGTCTATGGGAAGGGTGGCTGTTTCCCTTCCAGCAAGAAGAACAATTGTGAACACTCAAGTCAGATACAACCAACAAAGACAGGCTGTTAATGACATTCTGAAATCTGAAATAAAACTGGAAACTGAATCGTTCATTGACCCTCAGGAACCACCAGCTCTATTCACTCAGTTTTTGAATAAGTACAAATTCGAAATTATTGCCACTCCTGGCATGAACGAAGCCCAAATAACCAAAAAGACTGACTCCGGTGAAACTGTCTCTGTCTTTTTTGATGTTGCTCAGGTAGCAAATCTACCATATGACGAAGCTCTCGCAGAGAATGAGGCCTCTGAAGAAGCTGCTTTGAACGAAGAAGACCCAGATTCATTATCTGACAATTTCGCTAACATCAATGTCGTTATTAGCAAGGATATTGACGGCTCCAGCACATCCTTTGAACTCTTAATGAACCTGCAAGAAGGCTCTTTCTACGTTGACAGTGTAACTCCATTTGCCACAAAGGACGCTGCTTTGAATGAATCTGCTGATGCCCAACTTGGCAGAGAACTAGCCTACCACGGCCCACCATTCTCCAACCTAGACGAGGAATTGCAAGAAGCAGTTGAGGTTTACTTAGAAAGCAGAGGTGTCAATGAAGACCTAGCTACTTTCATCAGCTCTTACTCAGAATTCAAGGAAAACAACGAGTACATCCAATGGTTAGAAAAGATGAAACAATTCTTTCAATGAAATTGAGGTTAGTTAGAACATAATTCTCATTGGAATCAGATGCTTGTACATAGACTACGCCCTATATTCGAATTTAAGTATTTTATAGTATGCGTTTATATCTAGTAAATATTTAAATTAATAATTGTTATTGTTAATTAATCACCGCTTATTTTCTTTGTCTGAAGGATCAACAAAAAACCAAAGCTATATTTCAAAACAGTCTATTACATCCATGTAAGTACACATCTACCAGCGTCTGTTATGCCAGAAAGGAGGGTGTAAACTTTGACATTAATGACAACACAGAGGAGTATAAATTGGAGTGGTCCAGTTCAGATAGAAAGGGCTGCGTTCCTATTAAAAGCAGGCCGGGGTACGAAAGAAGACAGAAGGATATGGGCAACTAAGGGAATAAAATATTTGATGGACGTCAAATGCATCAGCTCACCACACTGGAATCTATTAGTTTCTGAGAGCGGTCTGTCTGATACAGAGATCCGAACTATGCAAACCTCCATAAATACAAAGGAGAAGCCTCCCTTACTAGAGATGATCATCGCACATGACTATATCGATGCATTGCACTTACTGGAATCCAAAGTTGTCTCTAATGATGGCTATTTCCAAAATCTGGAACGGGTTACACGAATAGTAATACTATCCAAGAATTACAAAAGCATTGAAGATTTAGAATACCGCATGAGGAATGTGAATGATATCCAGGACGTCACAACAGAAGAGAAGGAGTCGTATAGGAGGATCCAAATGCTGATGTGTCTTGTATATTATTTACAAGGTAAATTCTTTGATTGTGCTAGTTCTTTCTTCAAGTATCTGAACAACGATCCCGAATTGCTGACTTCATTGGACTCGGATTTCAAGAACCAGTTCATATCAAATGAGGAAATCCTGCTCATGGTCACAATATCGTTTCTTGTGACGATCCCATTGGATAATTATGACGAGTTCATATATTTGAAAGGCATAGAATCGTTCTTTGAATTATATCCAGTATCGACAAGATGTATCCAGCTTCTCATCAAGACCAGGTTTCATAAGTTTTTTGAGATATGGCACGGCAGCATCGATTCAAAATGCGTTGACAGTTTTGTCCTAAATGAAAGCTGGCCATTTGCACAAACTATAATGAGAAGCAAGATATACCTGTTCTACATGCGGGTCGCCAACACATTACAAATAAGTTATCTATCGAAGGTGTTGGGGATTGACGAGCCATTGGCTAGAAAGGAGATCACCAGGCTAATCGAGTCTGCTCATTTGAATTTCGAGATAGACGGAGACATTCTCTCACATAAAAACAAACGCTTAGTGGATGATGTTATCGAAGGTCTGCAGAAGAATAAGATTGACATCCAGGACATGTTGGATATACAGAAATCAAAGAATTTTGTTCGAAGCGAACTTGTTCAACGAAGCATAATAAATAACGAGACGATGAATGGACACTCTACAAAGGAGCTGTGCGAACAGTATGGAGGCGATGATAATGATGATGACGATGATGACGATGATAATGACGACGATGACGATGTTATATAGGGGAGAAGAAATGCAAGGGCGTTATAGCGGATGTGCCCGACTAAGGTGTCTACATACAGAACAAGTCAACTATATCGTTCTTTCAGATGACAAATATCAGTATTTATAGTCACAATCCAGTTAAGTTCATTTTACAAAAAAAATTAGAAGTACTTAGCTACTACAGAAAGCCATTGTTATATTCTTGTTATTATAAAATTATTCTTTGCTTCATTTATGCATCCTTATTTATTCACTAGTACATGCCCTTCTTTGATAAATGTCATCTTACCATATACTTTTCAAGGTCTTTTTGGAAACACTGATCTTTCTAATCTTCTTTGGTGTCTCTGCTGCTGGGAAGCATATTGTGTCAGTTGATACGTAGCTGTCGCCTTCTTTTAAATACTTGACCAATTCGAGATGCTTTCTCTTTTGTCCCAATAGTATCGGATCCTGTGATGGCGTATCCTCAATGCCTAAGCTTTCTATGTTACAAGAGGACGGCAATGAGTCTACATTACCATCTTCCAACTGATTTCTCAGTTTCTTTACTTCTTGTAACCATGCATCAATTTGTGATTTTGAGTTAGGCAATGTCTCCATATAGCAGGAATGTGCCGTGTCAGCAGAATAAACAAAATAAATTAGATACTTTTGATCCCTTTTTAACTCATGTCCATCATCTGCAATAATACCAGCAGTGTCGATAAGAGTGTTGTTGCTGAATATTTTCTTTGTATTTGAGATGGCGGAAGAAGATGAAGTGGCATTCCTTTTAATGATGTCTGATTTCAGACTTAGAATACTGCCTTGGAATAATACAGAAACACAAAAACTTATTCTTTCCATTATCTCTTCGTCTAAGAATGATTCTTGAACTAAATCGTTTCCCAATTGACTTATTGAAGAAGGAAGTCCACGAGTCTTTACCATATACCTATAGCACCTCCTAAGCATCATCAGATCTTTAAATGCGGAAGTTGTGACATCCAAACTAGGTCCATACATGCAAGAAAAACAGGTGGGTATTGATGAACTGTGATAATTTCCGTAACATATTCCATGTATAGACTTTCTACAGTTTCGGCAGACCTTTAGTATACTTGTTGTGGATTTACAAGGGATTCCACATTCGCATTGGCATGGTTGATATGCTACATTGGGTGTGTTGGCCATCTGTGTAGCTTCGTTGTTAGGCTGTGACGACATGAGGAAATTTCCTAATAAGTTAGTTGTTTGGCTCTCCACCGTTGTCTTTAAAAAGCCTTTGTTCTGTTCTCCCAGTATTACTCCAATAGGGTCAATGATTTTAAAACCTTCTGTTGTAGTTTCTGCGTGTATATCTTCCGATGTGGAAAGCACACTCAGATCTACTTTATGGTGGATTGTGTCCAATGTCCCGACTGAGAAAGTGTCTGGGTCAGCCTTAATTGGTATCTTGATGGTTGCCCTTTTGTCGAACGTTGCATCTCTGAATAGAGGTGGTTGAAAATTTTGGTCAGCATTGTCGTTGAATAGCAGACGCATACTAAGGTATTTCTTTTGCGGAAGTGGTTCCAACGATTGTGTTATAATGATGAACCTACGCATCAATTGCTGTGCCATTTTTCTCGAGTCTAGTAAGGATATTGAAGATGCGTCATTGTTATTGTCATTATCTGCGGTCTTAATATTCATAGTAACGTTATTATCAGTATTGTCATAATCGAACGAAAAGATGTAGTTTTCGATGAGGCTTGTTGGATTGTGTTCATCGAGGAACACACCGAGACTCAACGCCTTTAGGTATCTTAATTTTATGGAATGGAATACTCCCTTTTCCAGCCAGTCTAACAAGAGGTCTACGTCTGGGGATTTTCCCTTGATCAGTGTCTTTATCTTTATTGAGTTTACCTGTGATGTATTCTGCTTGTTGTATGTCTTCTCGATCTTTTCAGGAACGAATCTTTGGTCGATGAAATTCTCATCCGGAAATAATCCCCTCAGAAAGGCTAAGCAACCAAACGACATGGTCAGCATTGTCTGTAGTAGTTTCTGAGACTGCTCCGACGTGATTTGCGTCTTGGTAGTTGTACTTGTCACTGTTTTAGTTTTCATCATCTGGTGCGTTGACATTTTGCATGCACTTACCTTGTTATTGCTTTTGTATTCATACAATATTTAAAAACACCTAAATTGACCAAGAAGGGTCTTTCCATATTTTTTCTCCTTTCCTCTTCTTTATATATCCCTGGAAACCGAACCAGAATTAGCCGCTCAGGGTCCATCTGCCTGCAATTACCCTACCCAAATATTACCCGCACACACATAATCACGTGCCTGTCACACGGGCAGACCGGGTCAGCGGGAACACCCATTCCCCAGCAAGCGGAAACATGAAGCGCCAGGCCCATCCGAATCCGGAGATTTTGCCATCCCTTATTTTCTGCGCTGCGGCTCCGCCGTGGATTTTACTCATCTGTTCCGGACCATCGCGCAGAACAACACAAGCACACCGGCTGGGCAATAGGAGAAGACCCGTCTACGGACTGCGGCTGTCTCTCTGCGACTCCTGCTGCTGCACAGCACGCCCCGCACGGCTCTCCCAGTTCTTCCAGCTCCCCAGCACCACAAAACACCACAAAACACCACAAAACACCGCAGAACACTCGCCGGTTACCTAATCACTTCCAGGCCTCGCGGGGATTTTCTGTTGCCCACCAGGAAAAAGAACACTAGAAAACAGACCGTGACATAAGAAACTGCATTCTCTACTATGCACCTCTACCAGCGCAGCTGCACTCCTACACTCGTGCATGCATATTCCCCACTCACACACGCACACACACACACACACACACACACATATATATATATATACTCGCGGTCCTCTTGCCATCTGACCTCTGATTACATGATCATCTTCTGTTGCCTTTGCCGCAAGACTGGCAGGAAATATAACACACTGAGAAGAACGAATCCTCATCAGTTTTAAACGTTAATACACCTTCCTTTCGAATACTACATAGTCGCCTCTTACATCGCGCTGGCACACAAGTAAGAGATACCCCTAAACAAGTGAGTGCTACCCTAAACATATCCTTTTACCTTTTTTTACTTTATTTGTTTTTACTTTTTTCTTATATTTTTTCAACAACCTTAATATTTAATTTTCATAGCCAGAGAGAGAATAGTACAATTGACCTGCTGGAAACATGACAGAATCTATATCGTCGTCACACACATACCCAAGAGACATCTCTGCAGCAGACACACTCTCTAATACATCGGCAAACATTTGTAGCCCGGAGGGTGTCCCTACGAGGGCAATGTATGATGTGGACCCTTCAGAAGTTGGCCTGTCAAGGCCCATATCGAGATGCTCTATGACTTCAGGTATATCTATCACTGCTGCAAAGGATGGAGTCGAGGGTTCATACACTAAAAGAGTAGGTATCCCTCCGTACTCGTTGAATCTGCTGAACGCAATGAACTACCAGCCCCACAGAAAGAGACAGAGCGGGGAAAACTACACCTCTTCAAAATACAACCTGTACGATGATCTGAACGAATTAAGGGCATCGAACTCCACACCAATATACCCAGACTCACCAAGCTCTCCTCCAATGACGCTTCGAGAAAAGATGCGTCTGCTGAACATCGACAGGGCCATCCCCACTACACACCAATCAACAGACTCGTTCGATGATTCACAGCTGTACCAGTCCAATGAACAGACACCACCCGCATTAAGTAACCTGCTCCAATCAAGCAAATACATGCATTCAACACTGTATAAAAACAGTAACAACACTGACACAATGGACTACTATTACTCTCACAACCTGAATGAAATGGAACTACACGCCAACCATCCATCATTCACCACAACTGAACTGGAAAGCATAAGCAGCACAGTAGGAGATGACTTTTCATACATCCACACTTTTAAAAGCTTACCACAGATCGTATCACCCGTAGACTCAAACAACGACATGTAACACAGACATCAGTGCTTACCATTGCACTCTACTCCGGGATAACAAAATATATACTCAATCACTTACACATATACACAAGTTTTTATGTTTCATCGTTTCTTTACTACTAGATCACGTGTTGTATTGTTGTTCATACACACATATATTTATATATCTTGTTCTATGTTCACCAATATCAATGTTTTTCTAAAGGTTTAGAAAAAATATCGTTTTAAATACTTCGGCGGCAAAAAATACTTTACTTCTTTTACGATTACTCATCACTCCGTTGCCAAAAGGACAAAACATACACAACACCAAGCATGTCAGAACTCACATCAACGTTCGAAACTACCATAATCGAATTCTACGGTAATTATCACACAACTTTCACCACCCTTTCAAATATACATATTAACACATTATTTACTGACACACCATAGAGGCAACAAACTGGATCGTGTCCCAATTACTCAAACCACATAACGACAATGAAAATAACGAAACCCTAAAATCAATATCAATCAGAATAGAGGCCCTGCAACCGATAGCAGAGAAGTATCATCGCTCGTTTCGTACAAACCAAATCAGTCTCAACGACGAGAGCCTGCTTAAACTAGAGAACGGCTGTACCTCACTCTGGAACACACTCTCAATATCGCTGAAGAACCAAGATGAAGCGCATAGAAGGAAAAGGTACCTGCTGTGCCGTGCTAAGCTGTTCACATCCATCCTGCTATCAATTCACGAAGTGCTGAACAACCAGGTGCTATTGCAGTTGCGCTGCTTTAAATGCTTTGTCAACACCCTGAAAGATATCCTGGATAGTAATACATCAGAGAGCAGTGGTGATTGGAAATATTTAACTGGAAAAGTACAAGAATTCACTGACGTATATATGAAATATCTGCAACAGAAACTGGAAACACTAAATGACAACGACACAAGACAGTTTGAACAGTTGCAATTTCAATTTTATTTTCTGACCTTCCAAATATTCCTAAATGAAGGGGACCTGGAAATGGCAAAGATCTATCTCTCGAAGATAAGAGTAGAAAAAGACTCTCCATTCATTGACGCAGACCTAATCATAGAATTAGCAAGGATCACCTACAACACAACCAATTCACTAATTAATAATAAAACATTGGACGGTAAGCAATACATTGCAGATGTTATCTTCTTCTTGACGGACACGTTTGGAAATCTAAACTTACCCATCGAAAATTTAAAGGGCCACACAGATTATACCAAGGTGAAGTTCTCTGTTTTAATCATGCTGGTCAAATGCCTTATCGAAGAATACCCCCAATTGAATGACAAAAATGAAATTGACAAATTCCTAAGCATTTTGCAAAATGAGTATCCAAGAAAGATGATGTCCTTCATCTTGAACATCGACTACTGCAAAAAGAAGAATAGTACTGGTCTTGATGACTCTATTAGCGAAATTATAATGAGAATGATAATGTCTGTAGATATAAAGTCAAATTTCGATTCAATTATTAGTTGCATATGTGATTTTGCAGCAGATAATACCCAAAAGGCCATGATTGTTCATGATTACCTGTTATTGAACAAACTAGACCCCATAACGGATCACAAGCTCATAGAGAAATTATTGCTATCAAGATTTTTCATAACGACACAATCGAAAATTTTGAACGAAACAGAAATCATCGTTAGCCTAACAGAATACTGCACTCAATTTGAACGAGTACTATCTCAAGAGCTATCAAAACAAACTGCCTCTTGCATTATAACTTTACTGTGGAACGCAGCCAAACGACTGGACAAAAACGAAGCATACCTGGATAGCATTAAATACTATGAACTTGCACTCAATAGAACAATTTCTCAATCTTATGCAGAAATAGGCAAGATCCAAAGGGCCCTGCAAGCAGCATATATAAATGTAGAGGATTTCACTAATGCAAAGAAGGTTTTTCAGATTATGAGTGAAATAGATAAAAATTCCCCTTTAACAAAGCTACTAATGGTTAAGATAGATATCTATTTCAACGATTCATTGTCTGCATATAAAAATCTTGAGTCAATAAAAGAATCAAGTGACGAAAAATCTATCGAGGCTTTGATACTAGGCATTTCAGAATGCAAAAAGATACCAGATATAATTATCAAGGGTGTGTCTCTATTGTTTGAAAAACTACAAAACAATACTGAGAAGAATGTAACTCAACATACAAAGATATCTTGGACAGTACCAACCATATGCCTTGTAAGGTACACCATCCAAGTAATAATCAAGGTAGCAGACTCTGACGATAATGAAATTTTGAATCATTTCAATAAAATAGAATCTCTGCTTCAAATTTCAATTGAATATTTAGAGAAGATAAATCTGAAGGAAATAATTAAGAATATTGGAGACAGTGAAACAATAGAACGAAATAAAGAATCTGTTTCTGTAGATGAAATTGAGTGGTTTGCATCGGTTGCATACAATATTGTGGTAAAATGCAATAATATACCTGGCATCAAATACAAGAGAGTGCATAATTTTCTAGCACTTGCAATTAGATTTTTGAAGTGTATTCCCTCCCATGATTTTACAGTACCAAAGAGGTATCATTATTTATACTGGGAATTCAAGTGCAAATGCTTAGAGGTACATATGCTGAAAAATGACTATGTTTCAATCCTTTGCGAACCCGATAGAGATGAATCTGCCCTTCTAAGAATTGAGGAAAAGTCTAATATATTATTGACAGAAATAAAAAACTTTAAAGAAAATCAAGAACATCTCCAGGGCCTCGTCAGAGATCAAATAGACAAACTAAATGATTCTTTTATACACGCATTTTCTTTACACTGCGAAATTGTTATACTTGGGAAGAACCGTTCCAAAGTAATGGAGATCATCAAGGAGAGTGGAAAATACCAAAATATAGACATAGAATGCTTGATTGTTGATACAATTATAGAACATAATGAACTTCCAGTAAGTTTGGAACGAGATGTTATTACGATTATCTGTGAAAGAAATCTAGGCAATATGAGCTTGGAAGATGATGTTTTATGTTACTGGCTCCGAAATATACTGAAAAATGTTACAAATCATGAATTATCTAACGAGAATAAACTTGTAGAACATTTATTAACAAGATTGAGAATAAACCAAACAAATATAGACTCATGCACAAATATGCTTAAGCATGAGGTAGAGATGATTGCAACATTTTGTTGGAATTATGGTGTAAACTACTTAATAAAAAATGAAAATGAAAAGGCAGTTTTATGGTGTAAACTTTCAATTGAATGTGCCGCTTTAATAAGTGCTGAATTAAAAGGACAATTGAAAGAATTATGGGTTTCATTGTCTTCTACTGCTGGTTTAAAATCTGAAATCATTGATGGATTGTGAAATAAATACTAGTAAGAATGTAATATTACTTAGTATACATTATGTATATATGATAATAAAGTTTATCCAAAAGAATTATATTCTATACCAAAAATATACGAAGCTAATTATGGTTGCTATCTCAAGTGCACATATTATTATTTTGGACAGTAAAACAATCAATATTTGCACGTCTAACTTTTAAGATTTAATTTCCCCCAAGTCCGAACCTGACTGAAAAGTGACTATTGCAGCCATATCAAAAATGACATCACACGAGATGGTTCTCTATTACACAGACCATAAATAATCAAAAGACTGTGATTCTGTTTAGAAATCAAAATTCAATCTGTGTAATATAATACAAATGTCAACAATTAATGTTATCAACCTTTTGATGCTATCAAACGCTCAAAGAAAAGAAGCTGAATCAATTCTTCTTAACAACGGTATAATAAAACAGGATCCAATTCGAGATCAGTCGCTGAATTTGTAATTACAGAAACCATATGTTTGGACAGACAGCTGGGGTGGATAAATTCATCGAACTACACACTGGTACATGGAATAAAGTGGCTAAAAAGTGATGAGAGGTCCATGATAAGACACTGAAAATAATTGGGTATGACCATTTTGGGTCTTAAGTTTCTGATCTTGGTTGAAACCTTAGATATGCATATAATTTACTATGATAACGGTACAGTTATCCCAATTAGATCAACGAGACAAGTTTCAACATTAGGAGACCTACTAAAGAGTTCTGATTTTGTTACTCAGCATGTTCCAGAAACACAAGAAACCAAAAATATTATGGCATATCATAACATATAGAAGCAGTTTTCTAAGTCAAATCGAAGCATAGCGTATCTAGTTACGGATATTCCATCTATTAACCTAAACAAAGGCAAGAAGGTATATGCTAGCACTAATGATACACCAGCTAAGATATCAGTTTGATTGCTTAATCAAGCTATCTATATAAATACTCTATACAGCATATATTTGTCCGTATTCTGCAGTGTCCAAGGCGTATGAACTAAATCACAATTACTAATTGAACGTTCTCAGATGTTATTCCAGTGTCACATATTTATATTATTCGCACTTTGCCATCTTCAATATTCCAATCCGGGTAATAATATTTAACCCAATTGCATCTTCGGTGGCAAAAGTAAAAAAGAGGGAAAACAGAATCTTTGAAAAGAATTCAGTCTCTTATTGAATAAATACTCATATAGAGTACCAAAGCAGGTTATTAGGTTAAATTCTATAATCATATTGACCGAGAGAATCTTACCACACACTAGGAGTATTATGTCATCAGCTACAGCTGCTCCACTGCTAGCTTTATTAAAGGAACAAGACGATTCCGTTAAGGCGTATGCCTTGCAGTCCATTAATGATATTGTGGACGAACAATGGCCTGAAGTCTCAAATGATCTTACCAATATTGAAGCATTGTATGACAATGCTTCCTTTTCCAACCGTAAAATGGCTGCTCTAATCGCCTCTAAAGTTTATTACAACCTAGGTGAATACGAACCCGCAGTGAGATACGCATTGGCCGCTGAAGAATCATTCGATATTAATGAAAAAACCCAATTCGTCGAGACAATTGTTTCCAAAAGTATCGAAATGTACATCGAGGAGTCAAGTAATAACTACAACCACCCAGAGAAGCAAATTTCAATTAACCCAAAGCTGACTTCAATCTTTGAAAGAATGTTAGAAAAATGTGTTAAATCTTCTGAATTTAAATTGGCATTGGGTATTGCTTTGGAAGGTTTCAGATTAGATATTGTTGAAAGCATTTTGAATTCAAGGTTAGCAGAAGACACTGAAGCAAACAGTTTGAAACTAATATGTTATGTTCTCACTGCAGCTTCGACGACTGTTTCCAACTCGTCATTTAGAGTTAAGATTTTGAAATCCTTATTTAACATTTTAATGTCCATGTCCTCTGTGGACTATTTCACTGTCTCCAAGGTTGTTGTAAATCTGAACGAAGCCGATTACGCCATTAAATTATTTGAAAAATTAAACCAGAACGATACTCCATATATCGCTTACCAAATTGCCTTTGATCTAGTATCATCTGCTTCTCAAGGTTTGCTTACAACACTTCTTGCTGCATTGACAGAGAAAGAATATGATCCGAAGCTACTGGATATTCTATCAGGCCTTCCAACCTGCGACTTTTACAATACATTCCTGTATGAAAACAGGAATATCGACATAGGCTTATTAAACAAGTCAAAATCTGCATTAGACGGCAAATTTTCTCTATTCCATACCGGTATCAGTGTGGCAAATGGGTTTATGCATGCGGGCACCACTGATAACTCCTTTATTAAAGCCAACTTACCTTGGTTAGGAAAAGCCCAGAATTGGGCAAAGTTCACCGCCACTGCATCCTTGGGTGTCATCCATAAAGGCAATCTAATTGATGGTCAAAAGGTAATGGGCCCATATCTACCTGGAAGTCGTGCTTCTTCACGTTACATCAAGGGTGGCTCTTTATACGGTCTGGGTTTACTATATGCCGGATTTGGAAAAGACATCCTCCCTTACTTAAATAAGCAAATTGAAGACAACAGCAGAAACATTGGTGATGAAGATGTCGACGTTTTATTACACGGTGCATCATTAGGTGTTGGCTTGGCTGCAATGGGAACCTCAGACAGACAAATAATGGAATCTCTAAAGGAAGTATTATATAACGATGCTGCAACCTCTGGTGAGGCTGCTGCATTAGGTATTGGTTTAACCATGCTTGGCTCTGGTGAAGAACAGACTAATGAAAGCATGTTTTCTTATGCCCATGAAACCAAGCACGGCAATATTAAACGTGGCTTGGCCATGGGTTTAGCTTTGAATAATTACAACCGCCAAGAAAATGCTGACGAGTTAATTTCCAAGATGCTAAAGGACGAAGATGCTTTAATAAGATATGGTGGTGCTTACACAATTGCACTGGCCTATGCTGGTACGAGCAATAATAATGCAGTGAAGAAGTTATTGCACATCGCAGTGTCAGACTCTGATGATGATGTCAGGAGAGCAGCAGTCACTGCCCTAGGTTTTGTTCTATTGCGTGATTACACGACTGTTCCAAGAATTGTCGAACTACTGTCCAAGTCTCACAACCCACATGTTCGTTGTGGTACTGCATTTGCTTTAGGTGTTGCATGTGCTGGTAAAGCATTGGATTCTGCTGTTGAAGTGTTAGAACCACTAACAAAAGATCCAGTTGACTTTGTCCGCCAGGCTGCTATGATTGCACTATCTTTAATCATGATCCAACAAACTGAGAAACTAAACCCAAAGGTAGCAGACATTAACAAGAATCTCCTAAATGTTGTCACAAGTAAGCACCAGGAGGGTTTGGCTAAATTTGGTGCATGTGTTGCTCAAGGGATAATGAATGCCGGTGGCCGTAATGTTACAATCCAATTAGAAAATGCAGAAACTGGTAGTTTGGACACAAAATCGATTGTTGGTTTAGTCATGTTTTCACAATTCTGGTACTGGTTCCCGCTAGCCCATTTCCTATCACTCTCGTTCACTCCTACAGCTGTTATTGGTGTGCGTGGAAATGACTTGGCAATTCCTAAGTCTGACATACACTGCTTTACAAAAGAAGATATCTTTGGTTATCCAAAGAT
Organism: Jamesozyma rosinii; assembly: GCA_003708425.3. Lineage (NCBI taxonomy): Eukaryota > Fungi > Ascomycota > Saccharomycetes > Saccharomycetales > Saccharomycetaceae > Jamesozyma > Jamesozyma rosinii. Next base: position 31,726 of record PPOD03000235.1, read on the forward strand.
GTACGAAGAAGTAGCAGATAAAGAAGTGGAAAAGGTTGCAACTGCAGTCCTGTCCACCACAGCTAGAGCAAAAGCCAGAGCAAAGAAAACAAAGAAGGAAAAACATGAAAAGGATGACGCCGAGAAAGAAAGCAAGGATGAAGTAAAAGAAATAGATGAAGACGATGATGATGAAAAGATTGGTGAAGCAGAAGGTTACAAATCAAGCATAGAAGAAACGCTAAAGGATGAAATTTCCTCTAAATCACAAAAGATCCAAAACATGAGTCGTGTCTTGCCACAGCAATCAAAATACGTTACCTTCAACAAACACAAACGTTTCACTCCTGTTCGTAAGTCCAAGAGTACATATGGAGTTGTTGTTCTAAATGACAATAAGCCAGATGAGCATATTGAAGTTGTTGAGACTATCAGACAACGCAAGGACGTCAATGCACCATTGCCTGCTCCATTTAAGATTGAGGATACGATAGAATTTGATAATATTTAGAATAATGTATTGTATAAATATACTTTAATAGAAGATTATTGTCGGAATGACCTGGTCTGCTTGGGGGAGAAATATACATGGATGTACTACTGTGTAGTGCTTAGTATATATTATTTAAATGCATCGATGGCTCGTAACATTAGAAAGGGAGTACAGTATAAGTCCTCTTAGCTTATATATATATTTAATAGAAGTGTATATACTCTACCATTTAAGATTTGTATTTAGCAACTAGTTCATCGAATTTAGCATTGATTTCTTTGTCATTCTTGACAAAAGCATGCTCTTTATCTAGTTCAGCCAATTCAGCTTTCAAGGATTCGGAGTCATCTGAACCTAGCATCGTGGCTAGTGTGATCTTATTAGTTAAGAAAGTTGGCTTGAATAATTCAGCAGCATCCTTTTGTTCGACACTGTAATAATCAGAGTTCAATAGATCGACAATACCCCTGGCTTCATCGATATTTCCTTGTTGCAGATGAGAGGCGAGCAAACCCAATTGGGTTTTCCATGATGGGAAAGTCTGGGATAACTCTTCGAAATAGTAGAAATTCGAGCCTGTTGTGTCTTGGTTTGTTGCAAATTTTATGTATGATTCTGCTAGGTTGATGATTATTTCATCTTCACTAGTCAAGGTGTCGTCTAATGCACTGGTGTAGTTTTGGAACATAGTAGTAGCAATAGAGTACTTGCCATTTAGTAGACAAACCTGGATAGCCAGTAGTACCAATTCGGTTGTTCCGACTTGTTCATCACTGTCGATACCAGCAACACAAGTTTCTAAACTATCGTCTAGGTTCCCTGCGATTGCTTGAGCAGATGCTAATAAATTCAGTTCGAAAGGGGAGGCGGTTTCTAGCTCAATCTTTGATTCCAACTTGGAGATATCTCTTGACTTTAAAAATGCATAGTACATATCGAAAGCAACACCTAGCAAAGTTGTGCTTGATTTTGGTTCGTAGGTGTTCAGGGACAGCTGGGCCTTTGATTTGTAGAAAGTTAACGTGTCATCTTCAATTTTGTTGTATTTTTCAACTTCTTGTAAGGTTTGAGCGTAGTTGCCTGTGTAATAGTTCTGCTTGAGGTTGAAATAGTCCATTTATGGCGGTTTCGAGTGTTGTGTATGCTTCAATTGTCTGCTTGCCAAGTGTCCCACTCACTTATCCTTTCACTGTTTGGCTCTTGTTATTTTTCAAATCTTTTTTGAAGTTGTTTTTCCACTTTTCCATGCTCTTTTTTGGATCCCCGAGAATCTCCGTAGTTGAATGTTGTTGCATGGATTTGTAAGGGAAAAAACACTCAATGGATTTGGGTCATCGTATATAATAAGGGAGCTGGGGATGTGCAGCCTCTGTTGCGCTGCGCTGCGTTGCTGGTTGGTTATTGTTCTTGATATTCGAGTAGTTCATCAAGTAAGATATAAAATGAGTGCTGATAAAGCAGACACAGGAAAGGAAGTACAGAAACAGGCAGATATATTCGAGCAGCCATGGTTCAAGGCAGCCTACAAATCGGCTGTCGAGTTTCACAGCAGAGACAAGGTTCTGGATAGCAAGGATAGACTGTATCTGTCCGAGGCATACACTGCAATAGGCAATGGACAGACATTTGGAGGGTGGATAGGCTTTACGGCTGTGTTTTTCCCACCGTTTGCTATCAAGTTCTACAAGACAAATGCAGTCAGGGGTGTGAACGTTCCAAGACAGTTCGGGTTAGGTATACTGGCCCTCTTTGTGGGTACCTATGTGAGTACCAGGGTTACATATAACCATCAGTTGAAGCTATTAGATCCAACTGGATCGTTTAAAGAGAGGATCAATTACACCAACCCAGATTTCTCACCCGATGAGCCTCAACAGGAGGAGACAGGGGAGGTCAAGTCGCCAGACGAAAGATGCTACGATATGATGACCTTGTTGGGCACTGGTACTGCTCCTAGATGGGCATCGTACTTTTATTCAACCTCTCTCCACCCAGAGAAAGCATTACCTGATCCCAAGGTGAAGCTGGAACAGATGAGAGCCAGAGGCGGCCCACTCAAGAAGGACTCATTCCTGAACCAAAGGGATGTTCTCGGGCTGTACTCTGATCCATTTGAGGAGAAACCCAAGACTGCAGAAGAGGCACCTGCAACCAAAGTTGAGGGAGATGCATTTGAAGCAGCTGATGCCCCAGCTGTTCCAGAGACTAACTCATGGAATGGAATCCGCCAGGAAAACAATGTTGCATCATCTTGGGATAGAGTCCGCCAATCGTCTTCTCAGGGAAACAATGGGGCTAGCAAGAAGGATGCGGATGACTCGAGCATCTTCTCCACACCCTCCGTCTTCTCATCATCAAATATTGATGCTGACAAGAACGAGGAACGTAAATGAGAGTATACATTTCGCTGTTCTATGTATATATGCATATATGTAAGCAGACTGAGTGATCTCATTTCATAATTTATATATTCTAAAAGTACCAATGCAAGTTGTTGATATTAGTATATAGTCTAGGTGCAAGTCGATTCATGCATTGTCGACACCAAACGAACAAAATACACCAGCATAATAAAAACTAAAGAATAAAATACATGTATATATATATATAAAATATACAAAATCGTCTTGATTACTTCTTAGTGTGGCATCATTTTACATACTTGTATCGAAACTATCTTGTGCGTGTTATCTACTTCAGGAGGCAAGGAGGTTTAGATCAAGTCGTTGTCGTTTCTCTTTTCTTCCTTTAGGGCCTTCAATTGCTTGATGACGGTGTCGACAGCGATGGTGGCGTTCTTACCTTGTTGTTCCATGATGTCTCTGTTTCTTATGTTGACGGACTTTTCGTTCATTTCCTGTTCACCGACAATGAAGATGAAGTTGTACTTGAGCATTTGGCCGTTTCTGACCTTCTTTTGCAAAGTGTTACCGGTTAAGTCGACGTCAGCATAGAAGCCTGCGTCGTGGAGTTGGTCGCGGACTTCTTGTGCGTACTCTTGGTACTTGACACCGACTGGGACGACAAGAACTTGACGTGGGGATAACCAGAATGGCCATTTACCAGCAAAATGCTCGGTCAAGATAGCGGTCATTCTTTCGACGGAACCTAGGATGGCACGGTGGATCATGACTGGTCTTTCGTAGCCTTCGCCCTTTTCGTTGTCCTTGTTGTCCTTGGACTTGAATTCCAGTTCGAATCTGTTTGGCAATTGGAAGTCCAGTTGGATGGTGGCACATTGGTGCCATCTTCTTAGGGCGTCGGAGATCATGATGTCGATCTTTGGACCGTAGAAAGCACCATCACCTGGGTTTAGTTCCCAGTTACCACCCCATTTCTTTAGGGCGGATTCCAGCTTGGCCTCTGCGGCGTTCCATGTATCTAGTTCACCGACGTACTTCTCTGGTCTGGTAGATAGTTCCATCTTGAATTCGAAGCCAAAGACACCGTAGACGTACTTGAGGAAGTCGAAGATGTTTTCGATTTCGGACTCGATCTGGTCCTGTCTACAGAAGATATGGGCATCGTCCTGTTGGAATCTTCTGACACGGGTCAAACCGGACAGAGCACCGGAGAACTCGTTTCTGTGGATGACACCAAAGTCAGCAACTCTCCATGGAAGTTCTCTGTAGGAACGTTCTCTTGACTTGAACATTAGGGCGTGGCCAGGACAGTTCATTGGCTTTAGGCCGTAAGTTTCCTTTTCGACGTCGAAGGTGAACATATTTTCCTTGTAGTTAGCCCAGTGACCAGAGGTTTCCCATAGCTTGGAGTTATACATGTTTGGAGTGATGACTTCTTCGTAGCCTCTCTTGTGGTATTCGGTCTTTAGCAAGTCTACCAGGGTGTTGTAGATTCTGGTACCGTGTGGGAGCCAGAAGGCGGAACCTGGGGACATTTCGTGGAACATGAATAGTTCTTGTTCTCTACCGAGTCTTCTGTGGTCTCTCATCCGAGCTTCCTCAAGGAACTTTAAGTGTGCGTCCATGGACTTCTTGTCTGGGAAAGAGACACCGTAGACTCTTTGTAGGGAGTCGTTGTTGGCGTCACCGAGGAAGTAACAGGAGGAGTTCTTCAACAGCTTGAAGGCCTTGATACGGTTTGTGTTTGGGATATGTGGGCCGACACACAGATCGATCAGCTTACCACAACGGTAGACGGTGGTTGCGCCTCCATCTGGGACCTTGGTTTGGACCAGGTAAGTCTTGTACTTGGAGTAGTGGAACATCTTTAGCAGGTCTTCCTTGGACATGACTAATCTTTCGAACTTTTGCTTTTGCTTGATGACGTTCTTGGCGACACCCTCCAGGGCAGGGAAGTCCGCCTGGGAGATGGTCTTTTCGTTTTCCTTTTCTTCTGGGGTCTGTTCCTTGAGGGAGTCTCTAACTGCAAACTCGTAGAAGAAACCGTCGTCGGTAGGTGGGCCCAGACAGATGTGGGCACCTAGGTTGCATTCACAGGCTTCACCCAGGACGTGGGCGGAAGAATGCCAGAAGACCTTCTTACCGTCCTCTGAGTCGAAATCTAGCAACTGTAGGTTGAGCTTTTCTTCAGGCTCGCCCTCTAGTGGTCTTTCCAGATCCCATAGCTTACCGTTGACCTTGGCAATACAGAGTCTGTCAGCTAGAGACTTGGAAATTCCTCTGGCGATATCCATAGGGGTGGTTTCGAAGGCGACACCCTCCTTGATGGTGCCGTCTTTCAAGACAATGCTAATTGGGTTGCGTGGAGCGGTCTTGCACTTCTCATTGTACTCGGCGAGCAGCTTGTCGAACAGCTGGTTTCTTTCCTCGAGGAACGCAGGTTCTGGGTCGAGGTACAGCTGTTGCTGCTTCGACTTCTTGGCAGCTTTAGGCTTGTTGTCCTTGTCGAGGGACAGGTTCTTGACTTGTTCTGTGGCTTCTGCAGCACTCATGGTTGGTCTACTTGTCTCTGTATTCGTGGCAGTGTATATAACTGCCTGTAGCCCGTCATCTATACCTGCACACAAGCATCCCTGGGAGTGCAAATCCAGAGACAGAAGTGCCAAATTTCCAGAATTCGAACAGCGTTGCGAAAAAATTTTCAGAGTGGCAGGCCGTTGCTTTTTCGGTGCTGCTGCTCGTGGGGAGTGATATTAGAGGCCATCCCGGAGACCCTGCGTCTGGCCATAGTAGGCTGCGGTTCACCGTGTGTGGTGTGTATGCACTGGCCCAGCACTCTCATGTCGCCACCTTTGTGCCCTGGGCGTTGGTGTGTGTGCTGTGCCAGGTGTTGTCTGTGTGTCCTGCAGTGTTGTCTGTGCTTCACAGCTCCACGCTGCAGTCGCAAATTTCTGCTCATCGCAGCGAAAACGAAATCGCAGTTTCAAACACTCAAGAAGTTCATATTGGTATGTAGTTGTATGGGGGTGGTTGTGTTTGGGATTGAGTAGTTGCAGGTGGAGGCACCCATACGCATTCACTATGTCTTCTACTCTATCTGAGGTTGAATCCATGGACACGCTTCCGTTTGTTATCGACGCTGCTCCATCTGCTGCGTCCGCCAAAGGCGACCTGCCCAAGCGCATAGCTCCCTCCATCGACCAGGTCGACGAGGATCCCGAGGTGCTCAGGTCCCTCAGGGGCCAGGGCCGGTACTTTGGAGTCGGCTCTGATGATACTGATGACGCTCACCACCTCGTCAAGGAGGCCGAGCGTAAGTGCAACAACTGTTCGCAGCGTGGCCATCTCAAGAAGAACTGTCCACATGTCATATGCACGTACTGTGGTTCGATGGACGATCACTACTCGCAACACTGTCCCAAGGCTATCAAGTGCTCGAACTGTAACGAGAACGGCCACTACAGGTCTCAATGTCCACAGAAATGGAAGAAGGTCTACTGTACGTCATGTAACAGTAAGAGGCATTCCAGGGACAGGTGTCCCAGCATATGGAGGGTGTACCTGCTAAGGGCAAAGTCCAACTCCAGTAAGAAATCAGACGGGATTTCTCTTGATTATAACAAGGTCTTCTGCTACAACTGTGGTATCACGGGCCACTTCGGCGACGACTGTGGCGAAAGAAGGTCCTCAAGAGTCCCCAACGACGACGGGAGTGCATTCTCAGGCGAGAACCTCCCCAGCCAACTCAAAGACGAGTACTACGCCGAGATAACAGAGGAGGCAAATAACAACACGTACTACTCTAGAAACTCACTCTACGACGAATACGCGTCGAATTCCAACAGCAACAACAACAGCAACGGCTTCGATTACAACGACTACGAGTTTGACGACGACCTCTACGACGACAACACATATAACAACAGCAACAGCAATAAAAAACGCAAAAGAAATAACAACAATAACAACAACAATGACTCACGCTACGGCAACAAGCGCAACAAAGTGGTACAGCCAGCACAGCGAGGCAAGACCCTCCAACCGATCAGGAACTCACAGAACCAGAACCAGAACCGTGGACACCCACTGGATTTCCCTCGCAACAACTACAGCAACAACCGCAACTCCAACTACGCATCTCAAAACATGCAGAACTCGAGATACGGCAACGGCAACGGCAACGGCAACAACCAGGGCCAGGACTCAAACTACAAGAGGTACAACTCCTACAAACCCTTCAGAAGCGGCACCATACGGAGGTAGGCACACACACACACCTCCATCCCCATCCCCATCCCCATCTCTTCATCTATCGATGCCCTTTAATGCTGCAGCGCCGTTTCGCTTTGGAAAATACAAAATGCTGCAAAACAAAACGAAGGAGCAAAACAGTCACACATTTATATTTATACACACATGTACTTCTAATATACACACATGTACTAGTACACAGGTACACTACATCAATACGTACACTATCGCAACCACATTCTATCACTTCCCCCCATGTGTTTATGTATATGTTGCACGGTCTCTGACTTCATCCTATACATCCTCGCATTGTTCTTCCCCCCAGTCGCCGTGCTGCTAAGAACAGGCTTCTGCTCGCAGGAGTTCCTCCTGAACGTCCTCCTGACGCTATGTGGATTTCTCCCGGGTATGATACACGCCTTCTATGTCATCACAGTGACCAGTCCTCTCAGAAGAGACGCCGATTACATGTACTTCTACCAGAGTGGCTGGAATGATGGCGAACAACAAGGGGAGCATGCTAGACTCAACACCCAACACAACACAGCACCATATGGACAGGACATGATGGCACCGATACTAAGACAGCAAAGCCACATAGAGGAACAGTACGAAAGATCGCCCATGGACCTCAAATCTAAGCCAGCGGATGGCCCACCACCATACAACGACGCAGTATGATAGCATGGACTTTCCCATGCATTTAACATTATATACCTAAATATACACACATAAATACATACATATGTGTATGATTGTAAGAAACGAACAGATTGATGAATTAATGGATTCTACCCAAGTTGAGACTCACTATTAAACTGGTCGTACTGATCATTCCAGTACAGTCTCAAGGGTTCATGTTCTAGGCCTAGTCTTGTGATCTCCTTCACTTCATCGTCCTTTATATCGAATGTGAACAGTTCCTGGGCGTCCTTGATTCTCTCGGTCTTAGAAGACGTCGTGACAGGAATGATGCCACGTTTTGAGACCCACCGCAAGAGCACAGCTGCCTCACTTTTTCCATACTTCTTAGCAAGCAGAGCTAGATACTGGTAAAATGGCTGTTTCTCATACCCTTCTGGTTTCTTCTGCAATGGTCCCAGTGGAGAGTACGCTGCGACTGTGATATCGTTGTCCTGGCAGAACTTCACGATCCCAGGGGTCTGGTTCTGCAAGAATGCACTGAACTCGATCTGGTTCACCTGTGGCTTCACCCGACTCACCTTCAGGATCCTCTCCAGGTCCTTGACAGCAAAATTTGAGACACCGATGTTCTTGGCTTTCCCACTCTCATACAGCGTTTCCAACTGCTGCCAGGCCTCCTCCAGTGTGAACCTACTCTTTTCATTTTCGACGAATGGACTATGCAGAAGATATAGGTCCACATACTGGAAACCCAATCTTTGCAATGATGACTCTAGACCGGCGATAGGGTTCTCGGTGACTTCTAGCTGCGTAGAGTACTTGTCAGTCAGGAAAATCTCCTCTCTAGGCTTCTTACTCTCCTTCAAGGCTTGGGCCAGTTCAGGATATGTCCGGTAGATCTCAGCTGCATCTATGTGCACAACCCCAGGCAGTGTCAACGAGTACTTGGTTTGGTCAACAAGATCAGTCGAGAAGTTCTCGCTTGTCTCTTCTGTCTTGAACCACCTCGTTCCAGTACCCAGGATAGCAACCCCTGGGACTTTGTGGCCATTATTCAACGTAACAAATTCTTGATGGATAGACATGATGATTGCTTGGGTCATGTACGATAGCAGAACGTGCTCTGGTATTGTACAGTGCAAGAGTTTCATTCTTATATAAAGTTTCATTTCCAGCATCCTTAAAAAATTATATACCTGATTATGTAAGCACCACAGAGGGAGATGGGCTTGTGGTCAGCAAGAACACAAGAAAGTGGTGGGTGGATATGTGGCGTGCATGGGGATGCTACATTGGTAAAGACAAGCTGGAATTGGGGTGGCAGCGGGAGGTTGCAACGAAACAAGTGAGAGATGGCATGTGTCTCTAGTAAAAAACTGTGTCTTGTATATTTGTCCCTAACTGTAAAGGGCGACTCTCACAGAGACACGAGCAATTCATCTTGCATATGGATCAATTTGACTGCACCCCCACCGAATGGAGTCGCTTTGGGAGAGGCAGCGTGGTCATGCGATTACTGCTGCTGAATTCTGTTTCTTCAGGTAATAACCGGAGACTCGAAGAGAGGCAGTCCCGGACAGGAGTCTGAACCAGCCCAACAATGTCTTGCACCTGCAAGCAACACTTGGCATGTTGACCACATAGCACTCTATCTCCGAGCAGCTCTTGACGTAGATATAATGATCCTTGCTGGTCCAATGAATAGTTGTGGGCTGTAGTTGTCACTCTCGTATCAAGAGACCTGTGTTCTTGTTTGTCGATGCAGTCAAAAAATAAGGAAGCATAGATTAAAAGAGCAATGGTCATTGAACACTAGAAGAAACAGTGACACCCCCAACCTAACAACCCACTGCCAAATATGTCGACTGCCGCTGCCCACGATGCTGCATGTATCTTTTGTAAGATCATCAAAGGAGAAATTCCCTCTTTCAAGCTGCTAGAAACCAAGCACACCTTCACTTTCCTTGACATCCAGCCTACCGCACCTGGTCACACACTGATCATTCCAAAATGGCACGGTGCTAAGTTACAGGACATCCCTGATGAGTACCTACAAGACGTCCTGCCTGTGACCAAGAAGCTGGTGCGTCTGTTGGAGCTGGACAACGAGGGCCAGGACGGTATTGGATACAATGTGCTCCAGAACAACGGTAAGATCGCCCACCAGGAGGTGCCACATGTACACTTTCACTTGATCCCAAAGAGAGATGCCAAGACCGGGCTGGGCGTTGAGTGGCCTGCAGAGGTGACCGATTTCGAAAAGTTGGGCAAGATGCATAAAGAGTTGTTGACCAAGTTGGAGAAAGAATGAACGAGTGAATAAATGGAAACTAGTGTGTGTATATTTTCTATTAAATGTATGTAAAATGTATGTATGTGTGAATATACGGCAACTTTTCCTTAGTTGTGGAGAATTGAAGAATGGTGTTGATGCGGTTGAGGAGGAGATGAGTGTGGAATGTATGTCGTGCACTGTCTTTATGTTTGGGCTGATGCTGTGACGAATCTATTTTTCAAGAATAGTGGTTTTACTGGAATATAGTTAATTGATGAATGTGCTGTTGTGTTCTCTTTGTTTGCCACTGAGAGGTGGTATGGGCTGCTCTTGTGCAGTGTCTTCTGTTCCTCCTTGATTGTCTGGATGTTGTTTGAGTACCTGGACTTTCTGGAGTTGACCGATGAGATCGTGCTCATGGATGTCAAGGATGGAATGGAGGTGTTTGAGTTTGAACGCGAGTGTAATGCAGATGCCATTGAGGAGATAGAGCCCGATGACGTGTATGTGTTCTTGTTTGTATCGTTGTTGATGTAGTACTTCAATTGGCCTGGTGTTGGTGCATTGAACAGAAGCATGTCCTTGTTGTCGTTGACAGAGCCACTGTTTTGCTTGGCTCTTGTTAGTAGTGTTTGTTCCTTTAGTGGGGTGAGCAGTGGTGCTAGACATGTAATCAGTTCTTTTGTAGTAACCATCACGTTCCAGTCAAAGTATGCTAGTAGTTCTCTTTCGATAGTGTTGACTTCACGGATGGAGAGCAGGCCGTCGGTGTATTTGGCCCAGTGTTTGTTCAAGGGAGACGAGTCGTTGAGTGTCTTTGCTGCCAGTATCAGACACCCGAGGAATATTCTGTGTCTTGTTGTCTCTATACCGTAGACGTTTGCAGGGATGATGGTTCGAAGTTTTGCAAGGTACACGGTGGTGGCCATCAGGGTTGGGGTTTGGACATTCGAATGGAGGACCAAGTTCTTGATGAATCTGGAGAGCGATGGTGGTGGTGCATCGACGTACACTTGCAGTTGTGTGTCCTGGATGTTGATGATGGATGAAGTTGTGTTTGCTAGGAAGTTGATCATCTCGTTCGATACAGCTTTCCTGTTGAACTGTAGTAATGTTTCGTAGTCTGCCATGATGTGTATGGTTTTATGAGTAGCCGTTGCTAGGGAGTAAGAGAATGACTAAGTGGGTGCAATATAGTGTTGTGCGGGTGTGCACTTTTTAGAGGGAAATAGTGAGTGATTGTATGTTGTCTTATTGTATGTGTCTATAGCAGAACTCCATTGGCATACGATACAATACTTCAAGTATATATATACATACATATATATATATATGAATACATAATGCACACTTATTAAATGCAACAGTCAAGAAACTCAGCTGAGCCAATTTATTTTAATTAGATTAGTCTCCGATTCGGTGCACTAGTCCCAGCCGGTTCCAGCACCCTTCTAGATCATCAAACGTCCCCACACGATGCCCTTGTGGAGTCCTCGAGGAATATATTAGCTGTAACAGGCAAAACTGAACTTTTTCACTGGTTTTAATGGCGTTGCTGGTTCGTTTCATGTGCGGGACGTCGCGCACAGAAAACGCGACACGAAAATCGCTGCGTGGGAAATTTCGTGTTGCTGGTTTCACAATTCCAGTGCTGTGTTGGCTGTTGATGATGGGGAGGCCGTCTATATATCTGGAGCTGGCACTGATGTGTGGACGTGGTGCGAACGTGGACATGTGGCTGGCATTGCAGTCCATTGTGGTCTGTGCTGCTTCAGCGTATGTCGGTTTGAGTGTATGACGTCTTGTAGAGAATGCTCCTTGATTCCGATATAGCAGATCTAGATTCGGGCAATGACAGGTCCGTTTGTGTCACGAGGATAGTGGCAACGCAAGTGTATTGCATACATGCATTCTTGGAATAACCAAGTATTGTATATTATATTGGTGTATATGCTATAGAAGTACAGAAGTAGTGATACAATGGCATCCGGCACGGAGGGCAAAAAGAATATTTTGTTATAGGATTTCGTTTAATAGTAGTGTTACAAAAGTGGGGGTTGTTTTCAGGATTGTCTATTGGAGGGGGGAGGGAGAGGGAGATAAAGGAATAGGTATATAGGGGGTCGCAGAGATTGAGTGCGAGGAAGAAGCTATGGTTTTTTGTCCTCTTGGAGTTGGAACACCCTGACATATTAGACGAT
>PPOD03000235.1:43952-112023 GCA_003708425.3 Jamesozyma rosinii
GTAGTGTTACAAAAGTGGGGGTTGTTTTCAGGATTGTCTATTGGAGGGGGGAGGGAGAGGGAGATAAAGGAATAGGTATATAGGGGGTCGCAGAGATTGAGTGCGAGGAAGAAGCTATGGTTTTTTGTCCTCTTGGAGTTGGAACACCCTGACATATTCGTTTGTCGATGGGTTGTCGCTTCTTCTTCTCATTCGCGGATGGGGTTTGTTGTTCTCTACTAGTTTCAAGGAGATTGGTTTTGTAGAACTGAGGCTGCTGTGGGTGTGGATCGGCGAGGACATTGGGTTGAGTTGCGATGCGCCCGTGATGTTCGTTGTGGGTGTAGAGATATCCTGCAGGAACGAAAGGTTCTGTTTTTTGATGTTGTACTTTGTGATTTTCCTCTTCGATGTAGGTGATAGTTCGGTGGCGTCATAGCCTATGTCCCTTGGGGTGCCACTGTGTCTGCGTTTCCTTTGTTTTCTGTTTCTCGTGGAGCCTGGAGGGGATTGCAACAGTGGGTTGGATATACTTGTAGGAGGTGGTAGCAGGACAGAGGAAGTGTCGCTCTTGATGCGCACCGGTGTTGTAACATGTGGGGTGCTGTGGGTCGTGCTTATCTTGTTTTTCAAAAACTCTACTTCTCTCTTGGCCAGGTTCATCTCGACTACCACCCTATTTTCCGAGTTCTCTGTCAGTTGCGATAGTTGGGCCTGGAGTGTCCAGTGTGAAAGCGCAGTGAGAGCTTTGTTCAGCACATCGATAATCTGGATACTGTCCAGGGTACAGTTGGTCCCATTGGTTTCCCGCAGTTTCCTTACCAGTTCCAGTATTTCACTTTCCAGGTCTGTTGTACCCTTGAGGGAGGGACAAAAAAACTTGTTATTGGTATTACTACTGCTGATACTACTGCATGCACTTCTGCCAGCGCTGTAATTACTGTCCTTCTCGCTTGCCAGCGGGCTGCTCTTCATAATAATAGGGTGCACATCGCGCTCTCTTTCCTTGGCGCCACTGTCAACAGTACCCGTATCCAGGAGCGGCCCATCATCTCCGCGCTTGACATGCTTATCCTTCGTCAGCAGCACCAGTCTTTCTCTTTCATGGATGCTGCTCGGTGGTTCCTCTGGGGTGGCCAGCTGCACAGGGGTCTTCAGCTTATTAAACCTCGTTCGCATCTTATCGTTCCAGAACTAGTGGAGTGTGTGTATACTCTAGTATGTATTCTAGCGTGTTGTTATAATCGATCACAGTCCGTATCACAGCAGGTCGGGGTCTCTCTTGTGGTGGTTGCACCCTAAAAGCCTCTCCACCACAACAAGGGCCCCTCCATTGCGAAGTGGATCTCTCTCTTGTCTTAAAATAACTCTCCGGGTCCCTGACTTTCCGGTTTTTCCGCTGGGGGTTCGTCGTTTTTCACGACCAGCAAACACAGCGGGAGGGTAACACGCCCCGCATTCGATTTCAACGTTAGAGTATACAGTTACAGATAGATAGCGTATGTATGGTGGGCGAAGGGGTCTCTTCAAGGTGGACGTGGTGTTGGTGTTGGTGTTGGTGTTGGGGCATGGTGTTCACTTGGTCTCACGCTTCTTGGAGAGCTCGTTGATCTGGGTCTCGAGACTGTCGATCTTCTCCTCGTGCTTCTTCAGCTGCTCCTTCACACGAGCCATCTGCTCCTTCTCGTGCTGCTTGATGAAGTAGTCCTCCTTGGCCCTTTCTCTCTCGCCGAACTTCTCAAACCCGAGCGTGCTGGTGGCCTCAGTGAACGACCTGGTGCCCCCAATTCTCTGTGCGGCAGAAGCCCTTAGTGTGGTTCTTAGAATCGTGCTGCGTGCTAGCATATTGTATAGTGGTTGTGTGTGATGTGTTTGTATGTGCAAATGTGATTGCTTGCTGGTTGGGTGTGCCAATGTTGCCATGACACACGGGTGGACAGATCTCGCTGGTGCCTTGTTTCCCTTATATAATGAACTTTTCAAGGAACCTCCACGGCCGTTTTGCACGGAACCAGATGCGGCCCCCTTATTGGTCCGCGGGGAGTGCCGGGTGAGAGCGGGGTTGTTATAGTAGTATTAAGCTGTATGGGCAGTTGGAATATATATATATATAGATAGATAGATAGATATGGTGGTATATATGTGGATGCGTATATTTACTTGGATGGTTTAGCTTTCTTGGTTGGGGGTTCCTCTGCTGACTCTCCTGCTGGAGTGGTGGTGCCCCTGCTGATCGATGGCGACCGCACTTCTGCATGGAAGTCCTTAATGATAGAGTCTACATCGTCGATGTTCAGTGGTCTCACATCGCCCAGTTTCTTGATCTTCGCAGTGACCTCCTTGACCTGGTCGTCCGTCAGGTTCAGGTTCAGCTGGTCCACTCTCGATTTGATCGCATTCCACCCTGTCAGCCTGTTGGCGAAATGGATATACCTCTTCATACCGAAATCGTGTGGGTCTAGAATCTCATACGTCGATGGATTCGCTAGGATAGCCTTGGCGTGGATACCGGCCTTGTGTGTGAATGCACAGAAACCAGTGATAGGGTTGTTGAATGGGATGTTCACTTCGACGGACTCGGCAACCAGGTTCTCGATATCTCTGATCTTATGCAACTTGTACTTGGACTTGACGTACTCTGGTGCAGCCACAATCATCCGGGCCATTAGACCACCCAACGGTGTTATACCATTTCTTTCACCAATACCCAGCACACTCACATCGATCAGTCTGGCACCACCCTCTAGCGCAGTGTAAGCATTGGCAATGGCACAACCGGTGTCGTTGTGGAAATGACACTCAATGTCACAGGATACAACACTCTTCAACGTCCTCACTAGTTCGTACACCTGTCTTGGGTTCGCACATCCAACAGTATCAGCAATACCAACTCTGTTAACACCAACTTTATCTACCGTCTTGTATATGTTTAGAAGGTCCACCAGGTCACTTCTGAAGGAGTCCTCCGATGAAAATCTGATCTCAATACCCTTAGACTTAACAAACTCAATCACCTCAACTGCACTCTTTGCAATGTAATTCATATCCTTACCATGACTATACTGTCTCAAGAACTTGGACGTGCCAATCACAACATCCACACCATCAACCCCGGTCTCTACTGCAACTTTCGCATCGTCCATGTGGCAACGGATATGCGTTAGAATCTTGGCTTTTAGACCCAATTTACAAATAGCCTCACAGTCCGCCCGGGACTGCTCCGAGGCAACAGGGGATGTTAGTTCGATGTAGTCCACACCAAAGTCATCCAGGGCCTTGGCAATCTCGATCTTCTTCTCGGTGTCGAAGAACGCATTGGCAAATTGTTCACCTTCTCTTAGCGTCGAATCGATCAATTGGAAATTATTAACGTTGGATAAAAAGTCCGAAGGGTTTGGACCGTATGGGTTCACCTGGTGTGGCCCCGTAGTGGACTCTGTCACTGCTTTGAAATCTTTCTTGTCGTTACTCATTTGTACTTGTGTTCAAGTGTTGGGGGAGAGAGGATAGCTGTATTCTCTTTTACTTCTTTTGTAGAGATAGTCCACAAAGAAACATCTACAAAACAACAAGACTGCAACAGCACAACCATTTATCACAATATTTCACTAGTTTATATATGGACAAGAGAAATGGAAACAACGGTTTCGAAACATTGCTCACATAACCGACTCAGGCAGATCAGTCATTCATTCATTCACTACTGCCCTAGAACAAGCCAGGGATGACAACCACCACAAGGCCCACACCTTCAAGCCTCATCTCTGGAAAGTTTCACATACACTGCTCTGTGAAATTAAATCACTCGATCCACTGTGGAACAGAAAAAACACAGTTAGTCATGTTGCGATGCGGAATTCCGGTGGGTTTTCTGCCGCGCCTCAAATTCCACTGCAAAGTCGTGAAGAGTCATATTCGTGGTGAGTGAGAGGGACGGCCAGTTGGTGTGATTGGACGGTCGGTTGCTCTGGCTCTCGAGGTTCTCTTATTCATGATTTTCCTATATTGTATACGTAGAATGTATGTAGTATGTACGTGTGTGTGTATTATGCCAAATATGAGTACGATTCCCCATCGTCACATCTCTGCAGGTAGCCCTTCTGGATCAGACTATCGATGGCCCTCTTGATCATGGACACTTTAGCGTTGAACCGTTGATGCGATTGAGCAATACACTCGTTGACTAGCATGGTGTGTGGCAGCTTTCTCTTGGCCTTCATGATTCTAACAATGCATGCCTCCAAGAAGATCTGTCTCTCGGTGTTCAACTCTTTTTCAATTCTCTCGACTTCGCTGACCCTGTCGTTCTTGCCGATCGGTAATGCCTGGCCGTTGGAATCGGTTGCATTGGATAACGAATTCAATATATCGTTCTTCACACCACCAGCAAAATTGATATTGGTCTTTAGTGCCTTGTAAGGGCGTGCTAGTTTAAATTGGGTGTCAGGCTTGACCAATGCCTCCAGTCCCGTTGGGATCTGCTGGATCAATTTGAATTTTATGAATGGCACGATCGAACCCGCAATGTTTTGCAATGAAAGATGTGTACTCTCTTGAATCTCCTCCAAGGTTAGAATCTCAGCATCGTTGAACAGCATCAATATACCCATTTGGAATAATGTCACGGTGAAATGGAATGGAGGTCTGCCCGGTTTACCGATGTTTGCAACTAACTCACCACGACACAGCGGCCACAGCCATTTTAGAATTCTACCGTTATGCTTTGTTGTGTACATTGCCTCTAGCTTTTCATACGAGACTCTCAGTTCTTCCGGTAATTTGAAGTCAACTTCCTGGAATGAAAATGGCCACATATTCTCTGCCAAGACAAATGGCTGTAGTTCAGGATACTTACTTCTGGAATAATCAGGCGACGTCTTGACCATATCGTCGAAATTAGTCTCGAGAATTTTAGATAATCTGACGTCTTGGAACATCTTGGTGATTTTACCAGTGTATTCCATACTGTTTTCACTTTGCAGTCTTTGGATGACAGACTCCTCGTCCTCATCGCAAGTAGACGTTCCATGAATCAATCTCTTCGCAAACAGTCTACGGTAATGTGATTCGAACGCATCCTTGTCCGTTAAAAACTTAAATACGACCATGATGTCATCGACTGACATGTCACTGGATATCTCCGGCTTGGTGGATTTCTTCAGGAGCTGGTCACTGTACTTGGCTAACATCTCGGATGTCTTTGATGTTGCAGATCTTGACGACCCTTCTGGTAATGCAAACTCGTTGCTATTTATATATGATCTGCATGCATTATCCAACGCTTTGGTGAATAAAGGATCGTTGGCGAAACATTCATTTGTAATTCCACGAAACACGTTATAAACCTCAAGGAGCTTTTTAATGTAGTCCTTTGGTGGTAATGAATGTGCGCTAGCCAATGCCATTTTCTTACTATGATTGCCGCTCTCCTGAACTCCATTCGTGATAGCAGCCTTGTGCACCAAAATCAATTTGGATATTTCTGCTTCCCCTGACCGTTTGACGTATTCTTCATATGCATGGGCTAGCTTTGGCAACAATGTAAAATCTCTTTGCATCAAATTGTATAGTGCTGAAATCTTTGCGTTATCTCTTGAATCGAATAGTGTAACAAAGTCTGCTTCTAACTTTACAATATGGTCTTTAATTAGGACTGTGTTTAATGTTTCCGAAAGGGGTTTCTTGGTATGATCATCCCAGTACATTGCCATACCTTTCTCTTCGCGAACAAGAATGTCGTGTGCTTCAAAGATGTACTCTGTGATTGAATGGGTTTCTAGGTAATTTTCTGAATATTTTTGGTAGTATTGTTCGGTTCTCTTCAAGAATGGCTTCTCAAACACTTGTATATAAACATTCAGATTCAATTTCTTCAGGTCCTGTGGATCGATACCTAAAGCAACAAAGGATCTTATGGCTGTTGTGACGTCTGCTCTGTGGATTATAACACCTTCTCTTTCAGAAGTAATTTGATCTAATATTTCTTGGACTAATTTGTCACTGTTGGGGTCAAACATGACATCCTTCCATGTCATTAAACATAGGGTATTTACGTCAAATATATGTCTCTTACCATCGCTTCTCTCCTTTTGGACCCAGTATCTATTCATGTAGTCGAATGTGTGGTTTAGGAAGATGGCACCAATGGTGAATCTTTTCCAGTGTCTAACATAAAACTGTAGGAAAGTTTCATCTGGTTTTCTTTGGAAATTCGAAATATAATCTCTTAGGTACTTTTTCAACTTTTCATATATTTCACTACCAACAAGTATGGACGTTTGGTTATTCGATTTATCTGTATTGAATTGTCCCGATGAACGAGATTTATTAACACAATAATTATAGATCGCAGTGTAAACCTCCATGTACATTGTTGGGGATAGGACTTTATCGATTCTTTTATTGGTTGGATTGGAGGTATTTCCGTGTCCTAGGATTTGGTTAATACCAGGCTCAATAAAGTTCCATGTGGCATCCAGATCATCCGATCTTGGAAGCGTTTCTGACATTGTCTGCTTAGTTGGAATAAATTCTCGTGTGCGTGTGCGTGTTTGTATCTTAACGGTACTATCTATATGTATATATCTATATCTGTTAGAGTATCGAGAAAGTTTCTACTTAGTATTGATCCTCTTCCTTAATAATAACAGCGGAGATCAGTTAGATGTTATCAAACGATTGTCGTTGTTACTGTTATTGTTGCCTTGATCTTCAGGAAACCGAGTCTATTTAGGGGATTAAGTCAATTGTTGTGTATGATTGGTTGACAAAGAAAGACTATTGGTTCTACTCCACGATAGTATATAGTGTATGTGGTGCAATGAGATCGTTGCTACTCTCGATCCATGCTACTAATTTTTTGATGTCTGTTTTGTTTGCCACATTTTCCAGAGTGAACCGTTTCGGAGGGTTAAAAAAAAGCCTTGAAAATGTTCAAGCACCCTCATAACACGAGGGAGTTACGGGTAACACAGAATTCGCCATAGTATGGGCAACTGCTAAAGTTGAAGTTGACGTGAACACCAATCAGAGCATGTATCTGTAGTACTTCTTTCGTGGGTGTTAGTGTATATGTCGTTAAAAGTTAATCAAACAGAGTTTGATAAATGTATGCAATAGTATAAAGAATATGAACTATAAAAATTTAAAATGTTCTTCATTAAAATCAACCGTCTCTTGATACGTTCGAGCTGACCTTTTCCACCACTCTGAATATACTGATGGTAAACGCCACTACCCACATGAATAGTAGCATGAAAAGGAATGACGCCAGGGCATTCTGTTTTCTACAAATGTAGGGGATTTTCGGATATGTGTTGTCATCCAGCGGTGAAAAGGTATGCGTGCAGACCCATTGTTTGTCAAATCTTGTGTTGAATGTCAAGGCTAAGTTGGCACTTGAAAAAATAATGAATAGCAGGTCTAATAGGATCAGCTTCAGTTTACTCACTGGATTCCTTAAGCCCAGCGGCTGCCCCGAAAATTCATCTAGTGCAATATATATTGTGTATGCTACAGCAATTGAATTGACACAAATTGCCATGATAGTACTCGCTTGTTGGGGTATACTCCCGTCTACGATAGGAAAGTAATCATTTGAGTTTCGAAAAATTCTAACAGCTAAGGCAAGAGACACTAGACTTAGAATGCCAATGATAATTCTAAATGTAAGTGGAAGGTATTGGTTGTCGATCAGTAGTCTGTACAATTTCGGTCTCCATTGCTGTAGTTTTCTCTGTTTCAGTTTATGCCATCGTTTGTTGTCCTTGTCTATATCTGCTAGCCAGTCACGACGGCGTGACTTGCTGCTGAAGATGGTATCTTGAGACGGTCTTAGCTCGGCAGGGCCATCGTTGGATACCCCGGTTTTATTTCTTTTCAACCCTCTCCCATAGTAAAACTGCTTAACTCTGGACATGTAATCCATCCATTCGTTACGATCCTTCTGGCTCTTGAATTCATAGTCGTTGCCGATGGGTAAATTGTATATTACGTTTAGTCTTTCTTCACCTCCCCATTCACCATTCAAATTCTGCAGTATTTCTTTTCGTATCATATCCTTTTCAGATTGGTTCATTGAGTCAGTGTCATTGTTACTAGAAGGGTACGTGCTTGTCCTGGAGATGGATGGGTCTGCCTTGAGATTAACGTTACGACCATTGGAATACGCAACATTAGTCCCAATACTAAAAGCGAACCTCTCCCACCTGTCATCTTGTTTCGCAACAAACTGATCGGTCCTGATATACCCTGAATTTGGCATAGATTGTGGCTGATACTGTGATGGTCGGTAGTAACTGTCCTCATTGTTCATTGAGTAGTTTGTGTTGATCTTTTGGAACTCTTGGTCCAAGGCAAACGGGGGAACTGTGTTTGGGAAGAACGAGTTTGGGTTCAGATGTGCTATTGGTTTCGGTTGCTTTTCGCCAGGGCCAATGTTGGTGCCCTGCCGTGTCTCATCGGTTACTTTACCCTTCGAAGGTTGGATTTCCGCATTATTGTAATAGTACTCATTCACTATTCCTACCTCAACTGACTGCCTTCTTACTGGTGCTTCGACTGCGGGTTCAGGTGGGTCTTTCCTTCCCTTTATGCTGGGTGTATCTCCCATTTGCAGAATATATTACGTCTTTCGGTTCACCTCTCCAGACTCGATCAGTATATTGCTATTTCTCAACAAGTAGTATACCGTATTGCCTTATAGCCCTCTTTATCATGCCCAAGTAACAATCTCCCCCATACAATAAACTTTGTGTTGGCACCAAACAATATCAAGTTTCCCTCCAGCTGAAATAAAATCGTCTAGGCAAATGTCCGGATTGTCCGAAAACGGAAAAACTGAAATATTAACAATCCGCACCCGGACAGCATCACCGTCAAATATGTGACTGCGATATTGGAAATTCAACACCCATGCATCTCTTATGTTATTGACACCACCCGTACATTTGCAATTTTCAACTCCAAAAGCTCCAAAACACAAACTTAAAAATGTGCCAAATCTGTGTGACGAAAACAGAAATGCAGTTTCCCCTAAGACTATCAGCATTCTAAACTTACCCGGAGACAAAGCAGTTGGTCATCTCATAATCAGTCTAGCGCAGGCCCGGGAGTTTCACGACGAACTCTCCACTTTGTATATATAATTAACGTTCACGACAAGTTTTCTTGAGCCAATTCACACATTCTCTTATACTGTATATTGTTCTCTCTTGGATTGAAAAGACCCCCATACCTACTTACATTCATTATGAGAGCTAAGTGGAGAAAGAAGAGAACTAGAAGACTTAAGAGAAAGAGACGGAAGGTGAGAGCTAGATCCAAATAAGCTGAAGAATGAATAATTAATCTGATTTACTTTTTTTAATGATTGTTAATGATTTGTTTCTTTATCCTGCTTATACCACAAGAGTTCTAGCTCTTATGTTCCAGTCGTTGGCAGTCCAATTGAGTTGTATTGGAGTAGTCGCACTAATTGTTTAGTAGCTTATGGAAAGCACTCGTGTTTTAGTTATCTAAGTACTTTTTGTTACCTTCTATATAGTTTAATAGATTATCAACGATTAATTTTTTTATATCTATTGTGTTTTTTGTATAGTAATGGGAGATGGAGTTAGGCCATGCTAGAGCCGTGATACTGTTCAGGATGTGCATATGATGTGTCAATCAAGAAATTTAAATTATATATAGATATGCAAGTAGTTCATTGAGCTTAATTTTTTTTTATAGTATAGAATTTATATTCATTTATTATTGAATCATGTATTAAGAGAGAGAGAGATAGAGAGAGAAAGGAAACACATGCTACATTATATCAGTGACAGTTTATTATTAAATTTGCTTAATCGGTGGATTCGGCGAATCTTTCTTGTATGTTTGAGAACAACTTCTCGAACTCACCGTTGATCTCCTTTTCACCCCTGCTTGGCTCGAAGAACTTGGATGATGCAACAGAATGCTTGACATCGTTAGTAGCTTCGGACAATTTAGACCAGTTGGCACCGTTGGAGACAGCCTTTTGGGCCTCGTCATGGTAGGCAATAAATGCCTTCATCATGTCGAAGGTTTTCCAGATTGGACAGAATGCATCGTATGTAGAGTAACCGTTTTGTTGTAGGAAATCCTCCTTGACCAAAGTGGCGACGTCTAGTGTGATCTTGTCACTGTCTGACAATGCGGACTTACCGACTAGTTGGACAACTTGTTCCAGTTCTTCAGCGTTGGATAGTATTTCCTTCATACGGTCTCTTAGTGCTGGGAACTCTGGGTAGTTCTGGTCGTAAAACTTGTTCAAGACGTTTGTGTACTTGGAGTATGAAACAGAAGTGTTGATGGATGGGAAATGCTTTCTCTGCGCTAGTTTTTTATCTAGACCCCAGAAGACTTGAGTGATACCTAAGGTGGCTGTGGTGACTGGATCGGAGAAATCACCACCGGCTGGAGAGACAGCAGCGACGATAGAGACGGAACCGACTCTGTCAGGGGAACCTAGTGCGACGGCCTTACCAGCTCTTTCGTAGAATGAGGCCAGCTTGGCACCCAAGTAGGCTGGGAAACCTTGATCAGCAGGCATTTCACCCAGACGACCGGAGATTTCTCTTAAGGCTTCGGCCCATCTTGAGGAGGAGTCCGCAATCATGGAGACATCCTTACCTTGATCTCTGAAGTATTCAGCTAGGGTGATACCTGTGTAGATGGATGCTTCTCTGGCGGCGACAGGCATGTTGGATGTGTTGGCGACTAGAGTGGTACGCTTCATGATTGGTTCCTTTCTGCCACTGATCTCGGTGTATAATTCTGGGAATTCCATCAAGACTTCAGCCATCTCGTTACCTCTTTCACCACAGTTGTGGACGACGGCCTGGTTGGCTAGCAGGAACTGGTGGTCTGAGTCGTCTGATAGTGTGATACCAAAGTAGTCGGCTTCTTCGATTTCTTGCATGGCGAAGTAGAAGTTGTTGACTTCACGGACAACTGTCTCGGTTGGGGCGGATCTGTAGTTCTTGCTAACAGCACACTTGGAAAGGACTGATTGTAAGGCGGCTTCACCGGTGATGGAGACAGCATACGATTCAGAGGCCTTGATTGAGGCAGTTAAACCTAGAGAACGAGCCACGGAGACGACACCTTCCATGACAGAGTCGTGAGATGTGTTGATTGTGGCGGATAGTGATTCGTTGTTTGGGACACAGCCGTCGGCATCGATCAGACCGGCAAGGAACATCTCACGGACAGCGATGTTGTCGGTGGATAGGAAGGAAGGAATCTTCTTGGCACCGTCTTGTAAGAAGCCTAGCTCTTGGATGGCGTTCCATAGCAAGTTGTCGGACTTTTGGTTACGACGGGTGGCGTTCTTGCCCTGTATGTCTATGTTGTTGATGATCTTGTTGTCGGATCTGGAGGTGGACTCTGCGGATAGGTGTAGGTTCTCTGCGAATTCGGAAATACGTTGTAGTAGAGATTCTTCTCTGGAGTCTACGGACACAGAGGTCTTGTTGGTAGCAGAGTTACCGGTCCACAAACCTAGCAGGTATGCTAAGGTGAAAGGAGCTTCGATCGTCAATTGGTCCTTTGCCTCGGACAAGTACTTCATTAGGAAGTTGCTTTCGTATAGGACTGGGGCGTAGACTTGGTAGGTTGCGTTGCGGATCTCTGTGTCTAGTAGGGCGACATCTCTAGCTTCGATGGTCCATTCCAGGTAGTCGTTGCCGTTTGCAGATTCTGTTAGTTCTTGCATCATCATTTGGGCTCTAGCTGGGCCTTCTGCGGATGGGTAAGATCTTGAGATCTGCTGGACAATGTCGACGAATCTTCCATCTGCGGTGGTCTTCTTGGCCATTGTGTTGAAAGATACTTGAGTGAACTCGACACCGTCCACCATGTTGGTGGATGTTGTGACAGCTCTTGGTGTTCTGACAACCAATACGTGAGTGGCATTACAAGTGTAGTCCAGTGGAGCAGCGGTGGCGGTGGTGGATGATTCCTCGTTGATTTGGGTGACATTGTACATGGATTCGCGGCCTCTTGGTAGGGCTACGACTTGACGTGGTAGACCGTCCTTACCCATGACGCTTTGTCCTACGGTGATATCTTCTACATCCTTGGCAGAACCGTCTGCCATCATGACTTGAGTACCTTCTTTGAAACAGCCGACGTAGATGATAGCGTCGGAGTTTGAGTATTTGGATAGAGATTGTGAGATGACAGTCTTACCACAGCCGAACGCACCTGGGATACAGGTGGTACCCCCCTGAACACAAGGGAAGAGTGCGTCTAGGACTCTTTGGCCTGTTAGCAAGGGGTAGTCGGCGGACAACTTTTCTGCGACAGGTCTTGGGACACGGACGGGCCATGTGTGGTACATGGTGTATTCGTACTTTGCGCCGTCGAATTCTACTTCCAGGACCTTCTCGTCGACGGTGTATTCGCCGGCCGGAGCGATCCAAGTGATGGTACCTCTTGCTCTTGGTGGGAGCAGGATCTTGTGGTTGTCCAGTAGGGAGTTTTCGAAGATGGAGCCGAAGATGTCACCACCTGAGATGTGGTCCCCGACGGTGTATTTGCCCGGGGTGAAGTTCCATTTGATGTCCCTGCTTAGCGCTGGGGCGTCGATGCCTCTTGGGATGTAGATGGACTGGGAGACCTCCTTGATTGCTTTCAATGGTCTTTGGATACCGTCGTAGATGGTTTCCATCAAACCTGGACCCAATTCCACGGAGAGTGGTTTGCCTGTTCTCAGGACGGGGTCACCAACGGTGACACCTGCGGTCTCCTCGTATACCTGAATGGTTGCCTTGTCACCATCGATTCTGATGACCTCACCGACCAGGTTGTCGTGTCCCACCTTGACCAGCTCGTACATGGCACAACCAATCATGTTTTCTGCGACGACGACAGGACCAGAGACCGAGTAGATGGAGCCATAGTCTGATTCAGCGTGGTCTTCCAATGAGATCCTTTTGATTTCTTTTTGAGCATTCTCTAGAGCACCAGCCATTTTGTTATGCTCAGATAGTGAAGAGAGTTATAATACGGTTGGGCGTGTGTGTGTGTATATATATATAAGTGGTTAGAGTTTGAGCAAGAAGTATCACAGGGAAAGCCAGACCTGGTTGTTCGAAGTGGACTGTCTTAAATAAGGTATCGCCTATGATTACCTGGACCCACATTTCCCAGTTCCCAGGTCGCACAGGGCCAGCACGCGCACACACCGCCCGCTCGTTATCTTCGCAGCAAATTGGATCCGCCGACTGATTTGGCTGCTTCACGGAAAAACAGAGCGTCGCTGCTACTTGCAGCCATTACCCGGACACACAGGCGGTGCACAGTGGCAGCACTGGGCGTGTGCAGTGCGATGCGGTCTGCTCTGCTCTGCTGTGCTCTGGTGGATGCACACCCTGGCCCACTGTTGCTGTTACTGGCAGACACCGCACACCACACACCGCACCGCACACTGCACCACCGGGAACGCCTCCGGTTACCCGCCGTTCGTGGGACGTGATGTCCCGCTGTGTCACCCGGCACGACACACCCAGTGAAAAATTCTGTAGAGACCCGAAACGGTTCCAAAGGACCCACACAGAAAAACAAACTGCGAAAGGGACAGTTGGCTCTGGTGTGGAATATCAAACCCCAGATATTACACTTTATTTTTTGCAGGGACAAGTCTCAAGATCAGAACAACACTTTCCCACTCTCCCTCCCCCTCCACAAGGTACAATCTGGACTACTTCTATACAAGTGTAATAGCAGCATTCTACACACAGAGCACACCCTACCCTATTGTTTGTTGTTGTTGTTTTTATTATTTTTCCCCCTAAGGAACCGACCAAAACAGTAAATCAGAAAGGTATTCCAATATAAAACTTACAATCCCTGGTGTTTTCTCTCTATCTCCAGTCTCTCTACTTCAGCATTTCTCCCCCACTTATAAACCACAAGCATTAGTTGTTTTCTTTTTTCAAAAATAAGACTAGTTCCAACTCATTCACTACCACCACCCAGAATTATAAACACAAAAAGATATGGATATGGACATGGACATGGACGTGCCAATGCAAGACGCAGTCTCTGAACAATTAACCCCGACCTTGGACGAGGACAGCAGCAAGGACGGTGCCGAGGACTTCCAAGATATCGACTTCAAACCGGGTTCCTCCGGTATAGCAGACAACAAATCAGCAAAGCCCCTCGAACTAAACCAATCTAATATAAACCAACTGGACCAATGGATCGAACGCTTGGACAGATGCGAGATCCTCTCAGAGGACGACGTCGCAAGACTATGCAGAATGGCTGTCGACGTCCTGCAGTTCGAAGAAAACGTCAAACCAATCAACGTCCCGGTCACCATCTGTGGTGATGTGCATGGCCAATTCCACGACTTGATCGAGCTGTTCAAGATCGGGGGACCCTGTCCCGACACAAACTACTTGTTCATGGGTGACTACGTCGACAGAGGTTACTACTCAGTAGAAACAGTCTCATACCTGGTGTCGATGAAGATCAGATACCCAAACAGAATCACAATACTGAGAGGCAACCACGAGTCAAGACAAATCACACAGGTCTACGGCTTCTACGACGAGTGTCTCAGAAAGTACGGCAGCGCAAACGTCTGGAAAATGTTCACAGACCTGTTCGACTACTTCCCAATCACTGCATTAGTCGACAACAAAATATTCTGTCTGCACGGTGGCCTGTCACCCATGATCGAAACAATCGACCAGGTTAGAGAACTAAATAGAATACAAGAGGTCCCACATGAAGGACCTATGTGCGACTTGCTATGGTCCGACCCGGACGATAGGGGCGGATGGGGTATCAGTCCTAGAGGTGCAGGTTTCACTTTCGGACAAGACATTAGTGAACAGTTCAACCACACGAATAATTTATCCTTAGTCGCAAGAGCCCATCAACTAGTCATGGAGGGCTACTCCTGGTCCCACCAGCAGAACGTCGTCACAATCTTCAGTGCTCCAAACTACTGCTACAGGTGTGGCAACCAGGCCGCAATAATGGAAGTCGACGAAAATAATAATAGACAATTCTTACAGTACGACCCATCAGTCAGGCCGGGAGAACCAACTGTGAGCAGAAAGACGCCGGACTATTTCTTATAATCCACCTCCGCCTGCACTTTCCACTTTCCACCTTCCCCCACCCTCACCCTCACCCTCACCCTCACCTCTTTCTCTCTTGTTAATTCAAATTTACCAAAACTTCATTTATAACTTATCTTTAATACACTGTCATCCAAATAATGATCTACCATAGATATATCCCATATATATGTACACATGTATATAATTATATGTCACTAAAGTATAATTAGTCTATATTATCTTCTCTGCAATGTGCATTGTGCATTGTGCATTGTGCATTGCGCATTGCGCATATGTCTGTATCTGTACACACTCTTCCCTGCAATTGGCGTCTAAAAGGGATATCAAGGGGTAGCAGATCAACTGTTCACCACACTGCACAAACAAACAGCAGGTAGTGCAGCTCCCCTCCCCCAAGAGCACCAGCACACAAGTGGAGCAGCACACCACCTCCACCCACCATATCCCCACCACATGGACCTACATAGCACCCGGTCTTCTTATACCAGTGTCTCTCACCCAGACGGCTTTGCCTCTCTGGCACGGTTCTGGTTTCTCTCGCATAAACACAGGGACGGAACAAAACGAAACGCGCCGGTTTCAGGGTTTGCCGTGCCAAGATTGGATCCGTTTCACACAGAGAGAAACTGAAACTTATCGTAATTTTGTATAAATTGTTCACTGGCAGTTCTGCACACGGTCGATTCGTTTCCTACCAGAGGTGCTTAAGCTTTCCGATTTCCACATAACCTGCATAGTACCACACCAGAGATCACTTTTTGTCTTTTGCACACTTCTACAATCACAAGTATAACCATCCGATTGTCTCCTTAGACCAGCAAATAACAATCGATCTAATAATACACACACACACACCCTGAATAGCAAGAACCATGTCTACAGAAGCCCCTGATTTCCAAGAGTTTGACGATGAACAAAGACAAGACGGATACAGAGTCGCCGCCAAGAAGACCGTCGACGAATACAAAAACCTGGACGCAGAAGACGAATCACTAGCTAAATGGAAGGAATCACTAGGGTTGAGCTCGGATGTCCTGCCTCTAGAATACCCGGGCGATAAGAGAAAGGTCGTCGTGCAGAAGATTCAATTGCTAGTCAACACAGAACCAGAGCCAATATCCTTCGATTTGACAAATGAAAAGACTATCAAGGAGCTCGCATCAAAGCGCTACAAGATCAAGGAAAACTCAATCTATAAGCTAAAGATAACCTTCAAGGTGCAGCATGAGATTATCACAGGCTTGAGGTACGTCCAGTACATCAAGAAAGCAGGTATTGCAGTGGATAAAATTGACGACCATCTCGGCTCATATGCTCCAAGCACAAAGAGCAAGCCTTACTACGAGGTAGAACTACCTGAAAGTGAAGCCCCAAGTGGTTTCCTCGCTAGGGGTAATTACAGTGCCGTATCTAAATTTATCGACGATGACAAGACAACCCATCTAACATTAAACTGGGGTGTCGAAATCGTCAAGAAATGAAATTAAATTAGATTAAATTAAATGCAAAAAAGCCTTGATATTGTTCTTCGATTAAGCATATGTATATACATCCTCTGTATACATCTTCTATATATTAGGTTCTGGGAAATTTTGTATCTCAGCAGCCAATATTTAATAATTTTGAAATTATGAGTTTCGATTTGTTGTAGCTTGGCAACTAATGCTTCTTGATGATGATGAATATCCGAAAAAATTGTATTAGATGTATATATAACTTGTATAATTATAGTATAACATAATGCTTGCTAAGAGTGGGTTAAAAAATAATAAGTAAATGGAGGTTCACTATATTTAAGCCTTGATAGCGTACTTTCTTTGTGGGAAAGCGATTTGCTTCTTTCTTTGCTTTTCAGTGGTTCTGGAAGCTTCGAACTTGGTCAAAGCTCTTCTTAAAGCTCTGGTCTTCTTAGCTCTTAGATCCTTTGGTTGGTACTTCTTACCCTTGTATAATTGTCTGACAGCTTCTCTTTGTTGTTCGTTGATGATAGTCAAGACACGGGCAATGTTCTTTCTAACAGTGTGGATCTTTGGTAAAGATGGCTTGGATAGCTTTTGGACCTTTAGGTCAGCTAATTCCTTCTTTAAGTCAATTAGTTGGGATTCTAATTGTTCCTTGGATTTGGTTCTTAGTTCGTAACTCTTAATACCAGCCTGGAATGAAATGAGTAATATATCTCTTTGTCGAGTTTAATCATGATTGCAATAGTTTGCAATGAATGAAAAAAGGAAAACATAGATATACAACAGTTTGTTAGTCAAAATATTCATCAACGTGTGCGCGTCTGATACGGTTTCACAGCATCAGTAAACGAAATTCATAAACCAGGGGATCTACTCTCGTCAGAGTAGTAAACAGGTAGTCATCTCAAGATAGCTTATCTCTTTTACAACATCGGTTCAAGCTCTCTTATGCCTCCAGTACTGCCTTAGTTCAACAGATATTCATTTGCTAGTGCTCGTAT
Source organism: Jamesozyma rosinii (assembly GCA_003708425.3). NCBI lineage: Eukaryota > Fungi > Ascomycota > Saccharomycetes > Saccharomycetales > Saccharomycetaceae > Jamesozyma > Jamesozyma rosinii. Next base: position 61,521 of record PPOD03000235.1, read on the forward strand.
CAACATAAACCACAGTTATAACATACCATTTTTGCTATTTAGTTCTTGTTTGATTTCTGGTCTATCCAAATGATAAGTGTTTCCTAACACACATACACACACCAACAATATAACACTTTCCTAAATTTTTCAAGATCATTACAGCGCTCTATAATTTTTCCTGACATCTCGGAATTTCGATTCTTGGACCCGAAAGTGCGTGAACCACAGGAGCCCTCAATATCATTCGGCACGGCAAATCTGTTCTGTATGTGGTGTCCGGGCAGTATATCCGTCTCCCGGTTTTCAAAGACGGGAGCCTCTGAAATTTGAACATTCCGCTATATTTTTTGTCGGTGCTGATGAAAACACCCAACCCAGGATTGTGTCTGGGTTATGAAATGCAGTCTTGGAAAATTCAATATTCCGGATTCACTAATGTGCCGTTCATGATTGCTGGGGATTCCTGCTCATATTGTTATGGCTGTGTTTATGGTTGGCACATTACAGATCACACTTGGAATCGTGTACTTGTTGTTGGTTTTGGTCAGATGTATCCATCAGTTCAAGTATATTGAGATCGTCCTTTCTTCATCGATCTGTGTAACCTGGATTTCGATATTCTTGTACTATTGGGCATATCGAACTCACCATATCTGTAATGTATATGTAGATGGAAAAATTCGGTATATCTATATAAGCATATACTTGTATCCTTTTGCTTGGCGTGTGTTTCCAGCTTCTTGCTCATCCCAATTGCTCATCCCCCAAAGTATCAAGTTCATATCTAAACTAATATAACCATATTCAACTAGACACTAACGTACGTACGTCGCATTCACTACTTCTATATATATAAGTGCATGTGTATATATAGTAAATGATAAGCAAATGTTAATTATGTATTTATTTGATCTGTTCTGTTCTGTCTGTTCAATTTACCCTAACTTGTCCAAGCAACGGTCAAACTTAAGATTGGTTCTTTAAGTTGTTACTTAACCATTCTAGACCTTCGTATAGACCTTCACCTGATGTAGCACAGGTAGATTGGATGAACCATGGACGGTTTCTGATGGAATGTAAGCCTAGCTTCTCAGTGATTTCAGCAGCAGACATAGCTTCTGGTAAATCTTGCTTGTTAGCGAAAACTAACCAAACAGCGTTTCTTAGTTCGTCTTCATTCAACATTCTTTGCATGACCTCTCTGGCTTCACCTATACGGGATCTATCGTTAGAATCGACAACAAAGATAACACCCTCGGTGTTTCTGTAGTAGTGTCTCCATAAGGATCTGATTCTGTCTTGTCCACCGACATCCCAGACGGTGAATGAAATGTTCTTGTATTGAACTGTTTCAACATTGAAACCGATAGTTGGAATAGTAGTAATAACTTCACCCAACTTCAATTTATATAAAACAGTGGTCTTACCAGCACCATCTAGACCGACCATAAGGATACGCATTTCCTTGTTACCAAAAAGGTTACTGAATAACTTTGAAGCATATAAACCCATTTTTTACCTTGTTTCTTTTGTTACAATATATATTTACTTTTGCCTGTCGAAATTGGTCAATTGATCAGTTGATCGGATTGAATTGTGTTAGTACAGAGAAATGAATAATATTGATGTATATCTGACGATCCAATATGATAAGAAACACAACAATAACACCAAAATTAGGAGGCCTATCTGATCTATCTCCCGTTTGTTTTTTGACCACTGTTACGTTTTTCTTGAGCCGTTATATTTTTCACCTATCGAAAAATGAAACTTGTTTTTTTCAATTTCGGGATCCTCTCCTCCCAGAATTATCACCGTAGAACACGATTCTGGTCTGGAAATCCGCACGTAAAACCCGAAAGGGTAAGCAAAGCACGTGATAAGTTGTATACGCAGTGCCTCGTTCATACCGAGATGGGTGGTACTAGCTGTGCAAAGTAATCAGTGTATTGGATCAGTGGGCTGGGCTTTGTTTGTGCCGATACCCAGTGCGGTATCGGTTATGTTGAGGATCGGTCAAATACGGTCGTGTTTATCATCTTGGATCAGCTGGAACCATTCTAGTTACATACTTTTTCTAATTGGAAACAAATGATCTACCTGTATTTCTATTATTGCTAGCAAAATAAAACTGAGATAGTGTCAGAAGTAATATGGTCTTTTCTTAGTCGCTTTACCAGTACTTGATAGCTTTTTGTATTTATACTTTGATAGAAAACAGAAATGTTTATCAGCAGAGCGTGTTTCCCACACCATTGTTCCTATTCTGTCAAGTTTGATTTCCAAGCAGCAGCATTTCGTGTTACGCGAGGGTCTTTGGCGCAGCGAATCTAAATCCGGGTAATAAAATGGGATCCAAATAGATTGGTTGCATTAGTATCGGTGTATATATTGCTAGAATGGTTTAATAAAATGGAATATATTTGAGTCTATAAAATATTTAATGAAAATATGTATGCATGCGATTGACTACACCTTTACTGTTGCAAAGGCATATCGATTATTGTGAAGAAGACGACATATTTTGAGAAGATGCTTCTGAGTATGACAGAAATTGGCTCCAGTCATTCTGGCTGGTTGTCGTGTTGTTGTTATCATTGCCTTGGCTTGTATATACACTGTTGTTGTTGAACTGGGTTTCTGAGATATCAGAGAAATTGAAGGCACTAAAATCTGTGCCATTGGTTGTGTTGGAAACACTACCAATTATGCTTGCCATGTGGACATTGATATTGTCCATACGTTTTGATCCCGTGGAGCATGGACCCTCCTCTTCGTTGTTAAAGTGGTCTTCTTCATCGTCTGAATCTGACAGGATGGAAGGTGGACCCCTGTTGTATGTGTTTAATCCCAGTCCATTACCTAAGTCGACGTAATTGTTTTGAATGGTGTCGTAATGGGTTTTCGACAGAGTCGACCCTGGTGTATGCATGCTGGTTGCTACTTGAGACGGTTTTCTTGGTTCATTCCTCGCAAATGCGGCGTTTAACTCTGTCTGACTAAACATGTTGTTTTGTTTTCCATGTGGTTGGTCCTCAAAGTCGGATTTGCTTTCATTCATGGTATTGAAAGCACTTGTATCACACATTGATGTTAATCCCGTAGGTACAATGTGTTCATATGGCACTGGGTGACCATTATGTGCGTTGTCATGGATGTTCATTGCCTCGATGTCATTCAAAAGATCCGCTGCTGGTTTACTGTTCGTAGCAGCAGGTCTTTCGCTAATGATTTTGTTCCACTTGGCAGATGAAAAGCAATTTGGTGACTTTCTGTATAGTTCGTTTATCTCTTCTAGTGTTAGGCCGCTTGTTTCGTAAACTGTGAAATATGCGATGATAACGCCAAGAGCGTTCAATGACCCCCAAATGAAGAATATTTTTGTGCCAATGCTCGAGGAGTATGAGCCATGTTTTCCTGTATTGACAATATACGGGGTCATTAACGCACAGGTAAAATTGACAAGCCAATTGACTGCAGTGCAAATGGCGGTGCATTTAGATCTGACACCTAATGGGAACAATTCCGCGGATATGACCCATACGACACCACCCCATGTAGCAGAGAAAGAAGCAATGAACAGGCACACAAACGCTATGATGATTTTACTACCGGTGACAGATTCCACTGTGCTACCGACGATTGCGACAATGAAATTTGACATTGTCATTATGGCACCACCCCAAATCAGTACTCTCCTTCTACCGAGATACTCGACTAAGAACATGCCTGGTATGTTGAAGGCCACGTTGACTGCATAGGTTATGAATGAGACCATGTAGCTATTCTGAATGCCTGTCACTGAGAAGAAGTTGACACCATAGTAGAAGATAAAGTTGATACCTGAAAATTGTTGAAACATCTGGATCGTGATACCTGTTATAATCCTAAGAACCTGCTTAGGCCTGGTTTCACTTGATTTAAAGCAGTCCCAAAATGACTGACGGCCAAAGGAGGATTCGTAATCGTATGTTGCTTTGATTTCGACCAGCTCCTCCAGCAGTCTGGGATCCTGCACTGGGATCCCTCTTAAGAACGACAGTGCATCTGCGGCCTTGTTAATTTCATCCTTTAGAACGTAGTATCTCGGACTCTCTGGCAGGAAAATCATACCAGCTGCCAAGAAGCACGACCAAAGGTACTGCATACCTATTGGGATTCTGTAGGATGATGGGTCGTTTCTTGTCTTTGTGCCTTGAGACACAGCACTTGAGACCAGCAGTCCCACGGTGATTGCCCATTGGTAACTTGAGATGATTGCACCTCTCAGACTCTTTTGTGCTGCTTCTGCTTGGTATAATGGGACTACAGCCGAGATGATACCAATTCCAACACCGGAGATAACTCTTCCAATGACTAGGAGAGGTAGCCTGCTTGCGGAGACCTGTAGTGAGTTTCCTATGGTAAATATAATCGCAGTACTGAATACAACGGTTGATTTTCTTCCATAGATGTCTGAAATCCAAGGTGCAGCTAATGCACCAAAGAAAGTCCCCAGGGAAAGGAAAGAGACGAGGATAGACATCTGTTCTGGGGTGAAAAATGAGTGGTTTGGGGCGACATTTTGTTTAACATATGGCATATCTGTGAGACTGTTGATCAGGCCAGTATCGTAGCCATAGAGAAACCCGCCGACTGCGACGAACAGCCCGACTAAACAGGACATGATGGTCGATCTGAACGGGAGTGGTTCTACTAGTTTTTTAAAGTATATCTCATCGTCATTCTGGTTTGGTATCTCGTAGGTATGTTCGTCTGCCAGATGCATTCCTAGGGTGTGTATGTCAGACTTTTGTCTTGAAGTAACTGTCTTATGTTTTATGTTAATACCATCCTTGGTTATAGGGTGCTCTTCAAGTTTCTCATTTGGTGGAGACGCCATTTTGGTGTCGTATGCATTCGATGTGTTATGGTTGTATATGGATTCACGCCGCAATGATTGCGTAATGTTGGCATTATAGGCTCCCGGATACTCTTGCTTCGGTAGCTGGTCGACTATTGTCGTATCCTGCTGCTGTATATTGGGTTTAGGCATCGTTGCCGTCTTTTCAATATTGTGTAGTATGTATGGAGGAACGGACGGAGGTGCGCTCTCTTTGTAGTGGTATGGGGAAGAATAGATAAAGGAAAGTCTGTGGATGGATAAGAGGATCAGCAATGTGTTGGTTCTCTGTAGGGACAGCGAAGGTAAAGTCAAGGATACTGTATCGTGGTTATATAGATTCCTGTTGTAGATGGGGGGTTCCTTAGACGATTAGCTAATGTTGCCGTCGTGAGTGTAAATTACTTCTGAAGGCACACTTACAAAAGCAATTTTATATATTGTGCATTAGCAGCTGCGCATTCCAGGTGTTCTCTCCCGCTGTGAAATTTATAACTGTGTGGTTTTTTGGAGCGCTGCAGAATTGCCGCTAAACGACCGGGCAGCGCTGCGTTCCGCGGGGCCGTCTGAGGGGCCCTGGCTGAATCTGTGGGCCGATGGAGCGTGCATTTCGCTGGGGACGCCGGAGGGTCCCGGGCGTGCAATAGTGGGGCAGAGAAACAGTGCTAGCGGGGGAGCTCTGCGCGTGGGCTGATGGGCGGGCGCACTGATCAGGGACCCGCGGCGGAGAGATCAAATTCCCTGTGGGCGGCCGCGCGGTTCCGTCTGCACCGGAGCTGGCACAATGGTCCAGGTGTTAGGGCTGCTGTGCTGTAAGTAACACTGAATATGGTTTTACTGGCACAGGCCAGGTTGGTGCAAGAAGGTGAGATAACAGTTGTTCGCAGGAACTAAGTCTCCTGTTATTAGAATCTGCACAATTATATGTCTGAATTCGCTGTGGAGATATTGGTTTACAATGTATAATATTATGTCCTTGTGTTCTCCTGTGCTGAACATAGTCGGTTTTGGCCTTGGGGTTAGTTTGATATACTGTAGAACTTGTATTATTATATAATACCAGTATTCGATTTTTTGTATTTTCTTTTTTATATTTAGTAAAAAAATCTCTCTTGAAACTATAAGATATTTAAAAGTACACTTTCCCAGATAAACAAAAACATAAATATTCACATGAGATGATATAGAGAATAATTGATCAAGTAAAACCACATAGTGGTAAATAATGTATCTCTTAGCACTTCACTATATTGCATATACGTTTCTGCCTCCATAATCTTATCATACAGCATCTCGATATACTATCTTTACCTTCTCTATTGACGCGTCTGTGGTTTTGACAAAATTACAGAAAATGCAAAAATTGATTTTTATATACACAAATCTGACGCCATAACAAAGAATCTGAAATAGTCCATCATGACATCTAGATAAACAAATTAAGATCCTATCTTCTATCAAAATCCGAATACACACACACACACACCATGAAGGTAAGGAACAAAAAAAAGCCAAAGAATATCAAAGCTCTAAAGACATTACGGAATGCATTGCGTAATCTGGTGAAGGAAGACCAGGTGAACATTGAATTTGAGTACCCTAGCAGCAAGATAAGATCCAAGAAGAACAAGCAAATTGATAGTTCCAAGATTTTGAAACTCAGACATAACAATTTGAAAATGAGAGTCAGGAACGAATCAAAGAACATCGACAATGGCGATCTTTCAAACAAAAAAGACGGTGTCATATACATAATGTCAAAAGAACACATGCTGATCCCAAAATTGACAGATGATGAAGTCATGGAACGTCATAAGAAGGCTGACGAAAATATGAAGGAGGTTTGGACAAATATCATCAACAAATACGAGGCTGTCGATGATAGCTTAGGCGATTTGGTAGATCTGAAAACTGGTGAGATAATCGAAGATAATGGCCATGTCAGAGGTCTATCACAACTGGATGGCGTCAATACTGCAAACACACGCTACAAGAGCACACTTCAGGATATATTGAAACCAGACGCGAATAATACCAAAGGGGATGAACGCAGCAGTGCTGATACACCACATAAAGAGGGCGACACAGAAGAGTATGACAACTTCAACGAATATAGCATATGGGAAAACACAGGGGACAGTGACAACGATGGAATTTATGAAGAAAATAGTGGAGAAAATGACGATATAGAGAGTGCGATAGAATTTAGCCAGGACGATGATTCCAGCTGAAATACAGTGGCAATAAATAACCCCAAAACAATAAGATACACAGTTACCATATTACAGCTATCCTGCCATCATGAGATCATTTGCATTACATATCAACACACGCATGATGTTGAAACCACCATCCTATTTGGACCGACAATAACTAATGCCTTCAGCTATAGGAAAACCACGGGACATATTTTTCTGCCCTTTATAGAAATAGATGATACCATCACTATGGTAGAGGTACAACTTTCACCTGCCTAATATGCTGGTGGCTACTGAAGTAGTTACTCATTATACGTATGACTACCCATCGGATGGATAAATACATTACCCGCCTTTCGATAAGTCACTTGGAACGAAGAACAAATCTTTTTTTTTACCTGTTTTTTTATCTTCGGTGGCGGCGAAGGAGCAGATAAAAAACAAACAACGAGGTAAAAATGAAAAATTCTGTAATTAAGTATCGATTATATAAAACCTTTAAAGGTATAGAAGGGTAAGAGAAAGTAAGACCATTACCTGCTCTAATAGTTAGTTACAGGGGATATTTAAACCGTTTTCATCTGTTTAGTACCACGCGTGCGCTTTGTCCATTCTTTTCCCTTTTGGTTACTGTTTGATTACCCATATTTTGAAATAATTTCAGAAAGAAAGATAATTGGAAAGTATATAATACGATCATCTATCTGAAGTTCAAATTCAAATCAATCAAAAAGAAGAATCCCTTTATAGAACGTCGTGATAACACACAACTACTATTTACTTTTGATTTCATTGTTCTTAGAGCCTACCGTCAGAATATCTCTTTTGAAATAATTGGAGAGTATTTTAAAGCAACACCATATTCTGAATCCTATCTATAAAAGACAATTCCTCAAAACAACCCTATTCTACTGAGACATCGACCCCATAGATTATCAGAAACAGCAAAGTAATTATTAGATCTAATAATCCTACTGTTCAGAATACCCCATTATTATAAACTTGACATTATTACAAAACAAAAAAAAAATATAAGCTCAAAAAAATACTAAAAACATATAAAAATGGTTGGACAACAATACTCAAGCGCGCCAGTTCGTACTGTCAAAGAAGTTCAATTCGGTCTATTTTCACCAGAAGAAATTCGTGCAATTAGTGTGGCCAAGATTAGATTCCCAGAAACTATGGACGAAACACAAACCAGGGCAAAGATCGGTGGTCTAAATGACCCACGTTTAGGTTCTATCGACCGTAACTTAAAGTGTCAAACTTGCCAGGAAGGTATGAACGAATGCCCAGGTCACTTTGGTCATATTGATTTAGCCAAACCTGTTTTCCATATAGGTTTTATAACGAAAATCAAGAAGGTTTGTGAATCTGTCTGTATGCACTGTGGTAAGTTACTATTAGACGAGCATAACGAACAGATGCGTCAAGCTATGTCTATCAAAGATTCAAAGAAAAGATTCAATGCAATTTGGACCTTATGTAAAACTAAGAATGTCTGTGATACAGATGTCCCTTCAGAGGACGACCCTACACAATTGGTGCCAAGAGGTGGTTGTGGTAACACCCAACCAACTGTCCGTAAGGACGGTTTGAAATTAGTAGGGAGTTGGAAAAAGGAAAAGAGCACCGGCGATAATGATGAACCAGAACAGAGAGTGCTAAGTGTAGAAGAAATCCTGAACATTTTCAAACATATATCACCAGAAGATTCGATCACTATGGGTTTTAATGAAGAATTCTCACGTCCAGAATGGATGATTCTAACTGTTCTACCAGTTCCTCCTCCACCTGTGCGTCCATCTATTTCGTTTAATGAGTCACAAAGAGGTGAAGATGATTTAACCTTTAAATTGGCAGATATTTTAAAAGCAAACATCAGTCTTGAAACATTAGAACACAACGGTGCCCCTCATCATGCTATTGAAGAAGCTGAAAGCTTACTTCAATTCCACATTGCCACCTACATGGATAATGATATTGCCGGCCAACCCCAGGCTCTTCAAAAGTCTGGTCGTCCGGTAAAGTCTATTCGTGCTCGTTTAAAGGGTAAAGAAGGTCGTATTAGAGGTAACCTTATGGGTAAGCGTGTTGACTTTTCTGCAAGAACTGTTATTTCAGGTGATCCAAATCTGGAATTAGACCAAGTCGGTGTCCCTAAATCTATCGCCAGAACTTTAACCTACCCCGAAGTTGTTACTCCTTACAACATCGATCGTCTAACACAATTGGTTCGTAATGGTCCTAATGAGCATCCAGGTGCCAAATATGTTATACGTGATAACGGTGACCGTATTGATTTGAGATACAGTAAAAGAGCGGGTGAAGTCCAGCTTCAATATGGCTGGAAAGTGGAGCGTCACATCATGGATGATGATCCAGTGTTATTCAATCGTCAACCTTCTTTGCATAAAATGTCTATGATGGCACATAGAGTCAAGGTAATACCTTATTCTACATTTAGATTAAACTTATCAGTTACCTCTCCTTATAATGCGGATTTCGATGGTGATGAAATGAATTTACATGTTCCACAATCTGAGGAAACGAGAGCTGAATTATCCCAATTATGTGCTGTCCCATTACAAATTGTTTCCCCACAATCCAACAAGCCATGTATGGGTATTGTGCAAGATACCTTATGTGGTATTCGTATTCTAACCCTAAAGGATACCTTCCTAGAATTCGATCATGTTCTCAACATGTTGTACTGGGTGCCAGATTGGGATGGTGTTATCCCACCACCAGCAATCATCAAGCCTAAGCCATTATGGACCGGTAAGCAAGTTCTTTCTGCCGCTATTCCAAAGGGTATCCATCTACAACGTTTCGATGAAGGTACAACATTATTGTCTCCAAAGGATAATGGTATGCTTATTATTGATGGTCAAATCATATTTGGTGTTGTCGACAAGAAAACTGTTGGTTCCTCTAATGGTGGTCTGATCCATGTTGTTACCAGAGAAAAGGGTCCTACCATTTGTGCGAGATTATTTGGTAACATCCAAAAACTTGTTAACTTCTGGCTATTACATAACGGTTTCTCCACAGGTATCGGTGATACTATTGCTGACGGTGAAACAATCAAAGAAATTACTGAAACAATTGCTGCAGCTAAAAAGAAGGTCGAAGCTGTTACAAAGGAAGCACAAGCCAACTTACTGACTGCCAAGCATGGTATGACATTGCGTGAGTCTTTCGAAGATAACGTTGTTCGTTACTTGAATGAAGCCAGAGATAAAGCCGGTCGTTTAGCCGAAGTCAACTTAAACGATTTGAATTTCGTGAAACAAATGGTAAGTGCTGGTTCTAAGGGTTCGTTTATTAACATTGCCCAAATGTCAGCCTGTGTGGGCCAACAATCTGTTGAAGGTAAACGTATTGGTTATGGGTTCGTTGATCGAACATTACCACATTTCTCAAAGGATGATTATTCTCCAGAATCGAAGGGTTTTGTTGAGAATTCTTATCTAAGAGGTCTGACCCCACAAGAGTTCTTCTTTCACGCCATGGGTGGTCGTGAAGGTTTAATCGATACCGCCGTCAAGACTGCTGAGACCGGTTATATTCAACGTCGTCTGGTTAAAGCTTTAGAAGATATCATGGTCCATTATGATTCTACCACTAGAAATTCGTTAGGTAATGTTATCCAATTCATCTACGGTGAAGATGGTATTGATGCATCCCATATTGAAAAGCAGTCATTGGATACTATTGGCGGTTCAGATGCTTCGTTTGAAAAGAAATATAGAATTGATCTACTGAACCCTGACAATTCTTTAGACCCATCCTTGCTAGAGTCTGGCTTAGAAATCACTGGTGATGTGAAATTACAATCATTGTTGGATGAAGAATACAAACAATTGGTAGAAGACCGTTCTTTCTTGAGAAAAGTCTTTGTTGATGGTGAATCTAACTGGCCATTGCCTGTAAATATTAGACGTATTATTCAAAATGCACAACAGACATTCAGGATAGACCGTTCTAAACCATCTGATATAACTATCCGTGAAATTATTAACAGTGTCAAGGAATTACAGACCAAGTTGGTAGTTTTGCGTGGTAATAATGAACTTGTTCAAGAGGCCCAAGATGATGCAATTACATTATTCTGCTGCTTGGTTCGTTCTCGTTTAGCTGCTCGTAGAGTCCTTCAAGAGTATAGATTGACCAGTGAGGCATTCCAATGGGTTGTAAATAATATTGAAGCCCAATTCCTGCGTTCTGTTGTCCACCCTGGTGAGATGGTCGGTGTTCTTGCTGCTCAATCGATTGGTGAACCAGCTACGCAAATGACGTTGAACACTTTCCATTTTGCAGGTGTTGCTTCTAAGAAGGTTACTTCAGGTGTTCCTCGTTTAAAGGAAATTCTGAATGTTGCGAAGAACATGAAGACTCCATCATCTACTGTCTATCTAGAAGAAGGTTACTCTGCTGATCAAGAAAAGGCTAAATTCATCAGATCCGCTATCGAACATACTACTTTGAAGAGTGTGACAGTTGCATCTGAAATCTACTATGACCCTGATCCTCGTTCGACCGTTATAGAAGAAGATGAAGAAATTATTCAATTACACTTCTCTTTGTTGGATGAAAAGACGGAAGCGTCTTTAGATTCTCAATCTCCATGGCTACTACGTTTGGAATTAGACCGTGCCGCCATGAATGATAAAGATTTGACTATGGGTCAGGTTGGTGAAAGAATTAAGGAAACCTTCATGGATGATTTGTTTGTGATCTGGTCTGAAGATAATGCTGAGAAATTAATCATTCGTTGCCGTGTTGTCCGTCCAAAGGGTATCAATGCCGAGACCGAAGCCGAAGAAGATCACATGCTGAAGAAGATTGAGAATACTATGCTTGAAAACATCACATTACGTGGTGTTGAAAACATTGAGAGAGTCGTTATGATGAAGTATGACAGAAAAGTTCCAAATGAAAGTGGTGAATACGTAAAGGTACCAGAATGGGTTCTAGAAACTGATGGTGTCAATATTTCAGAAGTTATGCAAGTTCCAGGTGTTGACGCATCAAGAATTTACACCAACTCTTTCATTGATATCATGGAAGTCCTGGGTATTGAAGCTGGTCGTGCAGCTCTTTACAAGGAAGTTTACAACGTTATTGCATCCGATGGTTCTTATGTCAACTACCGTCATATGGCTTTGTTAGTTGATGTTATGACCACCCAAGGTGGATTAACTTCCATTACTCGTCATGGTTTCAACAGAGCTTCTACTGGTGCCTTGATGAGATGTTCTTTCGAAGAAACTGTGGAAATTTTGTTTGAAGCAGGTGCATCTGCTGAGCTGGATGACTGTCGTGGTGTTTCTGAAAATGTTCTATTAGGACAGATGGCCCCTGTTGGTACTGGTGCGTTCGATGTTATGATAGATGAAGAATCTCTAGTCAAGTACATGCCAGAACAAAAGATTACTGAAATTGAAGACGGCGAAGAAGGTGGTGCCACTCCATATGCCAATGACAACGGTCTTGTAAACGCAGACATTGACATTAAGGACGACTTAATGTTTTCGCCATTGGTGGACGCTGGTTCCTCTGATGCCATGTCTGGTGGATTTACTGCTTACGGTGGTGCTGATTATGGTGGAGTTACTTCTCCATTCGGTGCATACGGTAATGCCCCTGCGTCTCCTGGCTTTGGCGGTGTTTCATCACCAGGATTTTCTCCAACATCTCCTGCATACTCCCCAACATCCCCTGCATACTCCCCAACATCCCCATCATACTCACCAACCTCACCATCATACTCCCCAACCTCACCATCATACTCACCAACCTCTCCATCATACTCACCAACATCCCCAAGCTATAGCCCAACCTCACCTTCATACTCACCAACTTCACCATCATATTCACCAACCTCTCCATCATACTCCCCTACATCTCCATCATACTCACCAACTTCACCATCATATTCACCAACCTCTCCATCATACTCACCAACCTCACCATCATACTCCCCAACTTCCCCATCATATTCCCCAACCTCTCCATCATACTCACCAACATCCCCAAGCTATAGCCCAACATCTCCATCATACTCCCCAACCTCTCCAAGTTATAGTCCAAATAGTTCTTCATACTCTCCAACATCTCCTTCATATTCTCCTACATCTCCAAGTTATAGTCCAAAATCACCATCTTACTCTCCAAAACACGAAGATGATGATAATGAGGGAAACAAGGACGAGAAATAGTAAGAATGAATCGTTAACCATAGCATTTAATTTTTTTACATTTAAAAAATTTCTCTTTCTATAAAATTTACGTGTTGTATCATAGCCTTTTCATAATAATAGTAATAATAATAATAATAAAATATAATGTCGAATCCAATAATTACTACCTGTGTATATAAATGTACTTCTATGCTTGTTTGAAGTCTTCTAAAGATACATAATTTTTATATGACAAATATAGTCTTATAAAAGATCAAAATTAGTTGGTACATCAAAAAGGCATACATTTGTGTTCAAGTTGCCTTCTTAGCTATTAACCCTTTAAATATATCAAATGTATTACCATCTGGCTGTAAATGATATACAGTGCCGGTATATTGGTAGTCGCTGCCAGGCACTAATTCGTTAGCTATCAACAAACCGTAATCCTCTGTTATGCCAGTAATCTTTGCACGCGCATTTCCATGTTGACTTAATGTAACAATTTGATTTGAATGTAACCAATATTTATAATACTCCGGTAGAATCGATTTAACACCGTTGTTGATAAATTCTTTCAACAAAGATTCTAAATTGTTCATATACGAAGCTAATAGTAGCTCTACCTTGATTGGTGGCAACTCTTTCATTCCCGCCAATGCACGCTCTTCATTTAAGATATCAATCCATTTTTTCAAAGATGTTGTTGGCCCTTCATTACTGACATTTAGACCACAGCCCAAAAGCAGGACATACTTATTGTCAATATATGTCGTATTAACTAAGAGACCAGCAATCTTCACATACGCTGGCTCAATATCTGTCAAAGGTACTAATTTGTGGTTAAATTCTCTCCCAAGCAGTTTCAAGCCCTTTTTTCTATAATAATATGGGCTTAGTATATATAAATCATTAGGCCATTTTATGCGTACTGGTAAATCCTCAAAACCGGAATGATATGAAATGATTGCTTTACAATATGCCAACATTGATAAGTATTGCACAAAAACAACAGATATATTTTGCTGAGTTGTTGGTGATCTTAAAGGCAATGAAACCACAGCAGTACTTGCTGAAACACCTTTGGGGTTGACCCATACATTCCCTCCTCTACCCCTCCCTGATACTTGAACACTGCCTACATGCAGAACGGAATTTTCAGGAAGACAACTTAAGAATGATTTATTGTTATTTAGCAATGAACTCGTTGAAGTTAATACTTCACCATACAGCAACACTGAACCGATAGTATTATTTGGATTCAATCTACTGAAATAACTTTTGATATTAAAATTTGGTGTAACGGTAGTAGAAGGGAAGATCTCATTTTGATTTGGCACTATGACAGTTTTAACAGACTTCTCAGGATCTTTATTCCTTAGTTCAGCTGCAGCTTCCAGATAGGAGTTTTCAATACCTTTATACAAACGGAATTGATCTGTTTCAGCGGTAAAATCAATTGATCCGTATTGACTGTCATGATGACTTGCCCTTTGAATTATGTTATTTTCAAATTCCAAGATTTTTTCTTTTTCTTTTGAATTTGGATTAGCAACCATTAACAATGGAGTCAGGTCTTTAATTCTTGATTCATGAGAATTATTGCTAAACTTCAAACCAACTTTTTCCAGTATATATTTAACAAAAGTCAGTCTCTTTTCTTCATCTTGTTTTAGCAGTTCTAAAACATTGCCTGGGAAGTTCTCTTCTCCTGATCTTTCCAGGATCCTTGGAATGAATTCAGGATGTGTCCCTGTCAATAGTGCCCTACCTTTACCAACTCTTGATAATATAACTGCAGCAGGATTTTCAACAATTGTGCTAGGGTCGTCAGAACTCGAAACATCTGTTGGGTCCATATAACGAGCAAGAACTTCAACATTATCGAAAGAATCTGCGTCAACGAAAAGACCCCCGCCGTTAATATAAGAATGGAATTCAGTATCATTGCTTGCCTTTATCTTCGTTGCTCGGGCCCCCAGTTCACTATGATACTTGAACCCATCATATGCAGGACCTCTGACTGTGCCCGGGAAGAATTGTAAATCTCTCTTGCCTGTAACTTCCATTAAAGGATCGCCTTGGCAGAATTCAACCCTAGAAGATCCAAAATATCCACCGGCGCAAAACCCAATGTATATCCCACCCTCCTTTGAGACGAAGTCCTTAATCTTTGGAATTACAGATTTACATTCTTTAACATATGGCAGATCTGCACCACCTGGAAATACAATGGCTGAGGTCTTAGATTGCCACGGCTCCAATTCCAATACCTTAGCATTAGTAGTACTAACTGCATAATTTGGCTCCAAGAGATCTCGAAGGGTCTCCACTGTATGCTTAACTGAACCGGGGGTGGTTCCAGGTCCACTATAAACTAGCACATTCATTCTGTTCAGATATGTTGAAATATACCTGGCGTAGGGTCTTCGTAGTCGGACGATTATCTTTTGATTTTGAATTGTATGCAATTGTACAATCTTACTGCTCTACTGTATCTAACACGAGAGAAATAATGAAGGAGGGGATTTGCTATCTTTTGAGTGAGTAGTGGTGCTTATATACGTTTACAATTTGTCTTCCCTTCTTATAATATTTTACACATTTTCTAATTCTAAATGAATTTTTCATTTTCAGATGTTAATCATCCCGACATGATTCCAATTAACGCATGTGCACCGATCCAGTAGTGCATATATCACAAAGCCACAAGAAATATGAAATAACAGTAATAATACACTAGAGTACATTATTGTGTATTAATTAACTTTATATAGTGTATTTGTCAGTTTGGAAATGAATGATATATCTTGTATATAATGGAGGTTATGTGTTAACGACTGAATGTTATGTCATCGATACGCAGAATAGATTTAACACATTCTGATGCCAAAGTTATAGCACTTGTACTAACAAGTACAGGTTGTAGAATATGTTCCTCATAAGTGTTTGTAGTACCTGATCTTCTAACAGAAATACCTTCGTTGACTTCACCGCTTTCATGTCTTGAACGCAACTCTGTGACAACCTTAATACTGTTTAGACCAGCATTTTCTGCCAAAGTCGTTGGAATAACTTCCAACGCTTCGGCAAATTCTTGCCAGATAAATGATTCAACACCTTCCATACTACGAGCCTCTCTTGCTAGTCTCAGCGAGATTTCAATTTCTGGAGCACCACCACCGGCAATAAGACCTCTTTCCTTGACCAAACAACGAATGACACATAGAGCGTCATGCAAAGAACGTTCAGTCTCATCCAAAATCATATTATTTGCACCACGGACTATAACAGATACAGTTGGCTTGGCCTTGCTATTCTTTATACCTGTTATTTTAACAATCTTGGATCCGTCACTATCTATTTCTTCGACCAAATCGGCTGAACCTAGTCTATCTTCAGTGAACAGTTCAACATCAGCAATTGGCTTACAGCCTAAACTCTTTGATAAGAATTCGATTTCTTCTCTTTCAACATCCTTGACAACCATAATGCCTAATTTTGCTAAGAAATGTAGTGCTAGTTCGTTGACAGCATCTCTTAGGATCGACTTTTGGATCAGTAGAACGTTACACTTTGACTTTTTGATCTTCTTACAAATATTTAATAAGTATGCTCTTTCTTCCTTTAGGATTTTATCCATTTGTCTGTAGTCATTGACAACAATGTTGTTTTCAGTATCAGGTTTTGGTGGGGAAATTTGGAATTGAATTAAACCAATCTTGGCCTTTTCTTTTCTGGTTGGACCGCCAGCCGACTTGACAGCGACTTGTGTTAAAACAACACCATCAACCATTTCGGTGTCATCAATGGTACCACCAACCTTTTTAATCAGACGGATGTCATTTAGATCAACAGTTGTAGAATCTTCATTACAAATACTCATAACAGCATCAACGGTCAATGGGGCCAAGAAGGAAGAAAATTGTGAAACAATCTTGGAACTTAAGGAAGTCGATGCAGCACGAATTAAATCTTCTCTGTCGTTTAAAGAAATCTTATGACAGATCTCCAAAAGAATTTCCACGGATCTCTTTGCGGCTCTCTGGAAAGACTCAGCAATAATTTGTGGATGAATACCCTTGTTCAGTAATCTGTCGGCGGCACCCAAAATGGCACCAGTGAGGATAACGACAGAGGTAGTACCGTCACCAGCTTCAGAGTCCTGGGCAGCTGAGACCTCAACCAGCATCTTTGCAACTGGATGCAAGATAGCCATCTGCTTCAGAATAGTGTGACCATCATTGGAAATAAGTACCTCACCTCTGGCTGTCTTGATCATCTTGTCCATACCCTTTGGTCCCAGGGAAGTACGGATAGCATCTGCGACCGCACGGGCTGCAATGATGTTGGCTTTACGGACTTCTTGCGGCTTTTCTTTATTTTTAAAAGTTGCATTGGATGGCATTGGAGCCTTTACTGCAGCAGACATAGTTGGACTTGTGAATATATGCAATTGAACTGGTGTTGTTACCGTTTTCGAGCTCTCTTTCTTTCTGTAGTGTGTTATGCATTCGTCTTTAGCGTTTTGATGTTTTTTTGGTGGCAAAACTTTTCGATCGCGTTGAAATTTTTTAGTTGCTCGTGCACAACGATGTGAATTGACAGCGATGGCGACTGCTGCAATATAGCACAGAGAGAGATGATAAACAGCTGTGTATTCATCACAATGGGATGCACTTGCTAGTGGAGGTGTGACATGAGAGGCGGGGACATGTCATACCTGCCCTTGTGTGCTATTATTCACGCTCTTCATTCATATTTGGAGGGCAAACCAGTGAAACACCCACACACCACATACATACACTGCCGTAGCATACACAGTGGAGTCGATCTAATCGAGGATGACTGTAATAAAGAAGGGGATGGTACTGACTTTTACTTGCACTCTGGGTTTACAGTCTTCCTACCATATCATACAACAAATTACCAATGCCTTCAAGTGTACTACCAAACGTCCTGGTTATTGGTGCAGGAGGTGTAGGTGTGATTACTGCCCTCTCCCTTTTTGTCAGGAACAAGAGTCATGTCTCCCTAGTTGTCAGATCAGATTACGAGCACGTCCAGAAGCAAGGGTACCAGATAAGTTCATGTGATTACGGTGAATTGGATAGCTGGAGACCACATTCGGTATTCAGGACTACAGAGGACGCAGCCAATTCAAGTACGTTTTTCGACTACATTGTAGTTACTACGAAGAATATCCCAGACGGTCCAACTGATTCAAGAGTTCCAAACATAATCAAGCCTATTTTGAAGGCTAATACTAAACTCGACCCTTCTAGGCAATTCAATATATTACTAGTCCAGAACGGTATCGATATTGAAAAAGATATTCTTGCTGAATTTGACCAAACTGAATTCAATTACACCCTCTTGTCAGGAATCCAGTTCATTGGCTCCACCAAGATAGGAACAGGTAGAATCAAACAGATCGGAAAGGACACACTCTTTGTAGGCTCTTTCCATAGTGACAATAGGAAAGCAGTAGATGCAGCAAAAGCATTCATCGAATTATACAGCAACGAGGGGAAAAATGCAGTACAGCTTGATGCCAGGGTCCGCTATTCCAGATGGAAGAAACTACTATACAATGCTGCTATCAACACGACCACTGCTCTGGTCGGATTAGATGTGCCTCGTACATTGGAATTCGGCAAGGACAGGAGAAGCACAGAATTCGAAATTTTCAGACCAGCAATGAACGAAGTAATTGGGATAGCTGCTACAGAAGGTATAATCCTAGAAGAAGACTTTATTGATTTTTTCACGAATATTTCCAGGGATCTAATGTTCAAACCCTCTATGGCAGTGGACAGTGAGAAGGGTCAACTAATGGAGCTAGAAGTTATTTTAGGCAATCCTCTGAAAATTG
The DNA here is from genome assembly GCA_003708425.3 of Jamesozyma rosinii. NCBI lineage: Eukaryota > Fungi > Ascomycota > Saccharomycetes > Saccharomycetales > Saccharomycetaceae > Jamesozyma > Jamesozyma rosinii. The sequence goes on from PPOD03000235.1 coordinate 80,646, forward strand.
CAAGGACTAATGGTGTAGAAACCCCAGTCTTATCAACTCTGTATAACCTACTGGTCATAGTTCAAGGGAAATTAATGGAGAAGGCCGGCTTGTTGAAATTTGATGAAACAAAGGCAAGATTGCTAACACAAGAACATGAATAACCATGAAGCAACATGAAATGCATCTCCTAGATGCCAATCTCACTTAATCTACAAATGTAAAAAAATTGTACATTTATACTCTATATAGATCAAGATTTTCTATCGTACATGTGCCATTTCATTTTGAAATTAAACAGTGTCAATTATTTTTCAGGGCAAGCCGATTAATTAGGGAACCTGCAATATTCTTTAAGACGAGTCAACATACCCATACTCGGTAATGTTTGACTAGATTCTCAATAGTTCATTTTATATATCCAGTCTATCATCTAACAACACCCAACACACACTATCCGAACAGGTTCCTGACCAATTTATTTTTCTAGGTCCAGCAAACAATATCAACACTGTCCAAAAGTTTTAACGATCAAGGGCATCTCTGTGTCTTATAAATTAATGCAAGAAGAGAGTTACAAAAATATTCATATGTGCATCTCTATCCATATTACCATATAACATTTAACATCCAGTTCAATCCCATACCATGCAACTGTACAAAAAATTTGAATCCAAGTCTGATAAGGTAAGGGCGACATCTCTGCATCCTTCCAGGCCGTGGGTGATACTGGCAAAACTCTCATCGACCATTGAACTATGGGATTATAGAATGAAAGTTATGTTACAGGAATTTAAGGGACACGATGGACCAGTTCGAACTGTCCAGTTCCACCCATTTAAGCCGATGTTTGTTTCAGCTGGTGATGACTGCACTATTAAGGTGTGGTCCCTTGAAACAAACAAATGCGTATTTACATTAACTGGTCACCAAGACTATGTTCGTTCAGCATTCTTTCATAGTAGTTTGCCCTGGATTATCTCAGCCTCTGATGACCAGAGCATACGGATATGGAATTGGCAAAATAGAAGAGAAATCGATTGTCTGATGGGCCATACTGACTTTGTAACATGTGCCCAATTCCATCAAACTCTCGATCTTGTAGTATCTGCATCTCTTGACAAAACTTTAAAGGTCTGGGACATTTCTGATTTAAAAAAGAGACATTATACTGCACAGTTCCAAGATGAAGAAAAGAATACAGGACTGGAAAATGCGTTAATGGAAAATATATTTGGTAAATTTTCAGCCAAATTTACTCTAGAAGGTCATACCAAAGGGGTAAAATGGGCATCATTCCATAAAACGATGCCCTTAATTGTATCAGGTGGGGATGACCAAGAAATAAAATTATGGAAAATGGACTCAACAAGCGCTTGGGGAATTAGAAGTTTTCAAGGCCACACTAAAAGCATCAATTGCGTTATCTTCCACCCATCTAAGAAATTAATATTATCGACAAGTGAAGATAGAACACTTAGAATTTGGGATTTAGCCAATGGAGACCTTGTGAAGCAGTTCCAAATGGAAAACAACAAATTCTGGTCTGTTACTGCACTTCCAAATAAAAATTTATTCAGTACTGCTCATGACTCTGGTACGATAGTATTTAAGTTGAATCGCGAAAGACCTTGTAGCACATCTCATGGTGATAAACTAGTTTTTGTCAATAATGAAAAACAAGTACAGATATTTGATTACCAAAAGGTAGTGGAATCATTGCCTTATATTAGCCTAAAAAAGTTTTGCCGATTATGGGAAGAATTCAAGAGTGTCTCATATATCCCTGGGGAACATTCTTTACTGATAAATAAAAATAATGGGAAGTTTGCTTTTGCCAAATTACCTAATACACCCACTGGGGCCATCGATCCCACATATTTCTTAGATGGTGATGGATACTTTGCTACTTTTATTTCTCAAAACACGTTTTTAACATACAACAAGTCAACCAATACACTAGAATTCCGAACAATAACAAATAAGATAATTAGAAGTATCGAGCTGAAAGAGGTACTAACTGACATAAAATGTGCTTACAGTGAATTTGTCCTACTTATTTATTCAAAGAGAATTGTATTATTCAATACCAGATCAGGTAAGCCAAATGGAGAGATAGCTGTAGCTAATATTAAATACACAGTATGGGCTTCAAACCATCAATATGTGGCACTTATTAGCAGAAATCACATTACAATAACTGATAGAAAATTAAGGTTTATTGTTGCAGCAGAGGAATCTGTTAAAATTAAAAGTGCAGCGTGGGATGAAAACAACACTCTGATATTTGCCACCTCGAATCATATGATGTATTGTCTACTAAATGGAGTCACTGGAATAATTAGATCCGTAAATAAGAGCTTGTATATTACAAGAGCTCTCAGAAATAAGATATATTCGTTAAATTGTGAAGGAGATGTCGAAATCATTACCATAGATAATACAGAATATGAATTCAAGAAGAATCTAGTTAATAAGAATTTTTCTAAGGTATTACAGACAATAAATGATTCAACACTAGTTGGTGCAAATATCATTTCTTTTTTAAAAACTTCAGGGTATCCAGAAATAGCATTACACTTTGTGAGTGATCCACTGTCTCGTTTCCATATAGGCATCGAGTGTGGTAATCTCGAAGTAGCGTTGAAAGAAGCAAAAATATTAGATGACAAAAATGTGTGGAATATATTAGGAAAGGAAGCAATTACACAAGGGAACTTTAGCTTAGTTGAAAATGTGTTACAAACTCAAAACTCATTTGATAAATTATCATTTTTATATTTAATAACAGGCGATAAATCTAAATTATCAAAGATGGAAACAATTTCAGCATGCTCTCACAATGCCCCTAGTATGATATTGAATTCAATCTATAATGACTCATGGAAAGACCGGCCTCGTTTAATACTAGAATTAGGCTCTACATCACTTGCTTACGCAGTTGCAAAGACGACTGGTAATATTGAAATAACTAAGCAGTGCTTAGGTGAGGCCGGCATAAATGAAAACGATGTCATTTTACCTGATTTTTCCATTGGCTCTGATCCATTGGAAATACACCCACCTACAAGAATTCTAAGAAAATGGCCTTTGAAAGAGCTTAAAAAATTGAACTTAGAAAGAGGTATCTTGGGAGAAACCATCAGCGAAGAGAATCATTTACCAGCTAGAGATACAAATGAAGATATATGCTGTAATTCCGTAGGAGATGAACGTCACTACGATGCTGAAGATACGTGGGACACTGAAACTGATATAGACTTGGATGTTTAATAATTATGCATGTTTTGAAGTATTTATATAAAAGAATCTGATAATTTATGCTTTTAATACGTACTGACTTTGGTACTTTTGTTGTGATGTTTGTGCTCTTTCAATTAATCAGATTGGCGGATTCCCATATAATAGTTTGCAACATCAGCTCTTTTCGGCATTGACCCTTTTCTTGAAGGAGGTGGAGGAGGAGCCTTTCTTGCCTTTCTATTATCCAATGATTCAACAGAAACATCAGTATTCAACTTGAACATATTCTTTCCAATATCATTGCTCGTGTTGACGAATGTCATACCAGTGACACTAATACTAGATGTCCTACTTGCAATCTTACTTAAAGAATCATTATCGTCATCTGAAGTTTGCAACCACTCAACTTGATTCAGACATTTAAATGCCAACTTCACCGTAATTTTATGTTCATTCGATCTATCGTCAGTTGAGCAGATATTATCCAGATTAGACAGGTATTGTAGGAGATCAATCAAGTCATCTTTTCTATACCGTGTTCTAGAAAGTTCGGTATTTTGTAATAATGGAATTAGTACTCGCAGGAAAGTGTTTCGAAGAACCTCTTCATTCTCTGATATATCCTGCATTTCTCTTATTAGAACATCAACAAATACATTTAGATCATTTAGATAGAAGAAATTCATCGAGAAATCATTTTCTGTTGTAGTTAAAATCAGATATATTACTTTACACATCATTATTTGCAATGACATGTCTTTTAATCTGTTGAATTTTAATAGTAGTAGTTCAACAAAGTTTTTAGAAACAGAGGTATTAACCAGGTATTTGAATACTTTGTTCTCGATCGCGTACTCCTTTGCAAACATAATATACTGTTCGTTAAGAGCCAGCAACACTTTGAATTCTGAGTTGCTAAACAAATCCGATGTAGTGTCTGATCTAATCGAGTTCATTAAGAAATGAACAAAGAAGTCATCAACCAGCTGTACGTTTGCAATGACGCACTTACAGTATTTGAACGCTTGAAATAGCAGGTCCATTAATACAGTCGAAATCTGTTTCATTTCGTCGACTATCGAAAGGTCTAGCTCGGTCAGTTCCCTTTTGGCTAAAGATGGGTCGGTCAACTCCTTGTTCGAATATCCATTCTCCTGACTATATTTGTCCAAGTATGCAAATTGAGTATACAGAGTATTATAGAACACTGTGAACCCTTGGTAATCAATAATCAGCTCTAATGAGTAAATATTTTTTTTTGATTCAAAGAGCAACACATACGCTATCAAGAATTTCATGTTCATTTCTAATAGATCAATGCTCAATAGCGATAACAGTTTACTCAAACAAAAGTTCCTATTCTGGTCAAATAACGAAGACTCTGTCAGGAGCAGGGCCATTCGGTACAGGTCTGTGTCTGTGTTGATATAATCCTTGTAGGAGTCTGTTCCCAGCTTTAAATATTTGACCAAGGCTGAATTAACATCCGAGGAAGATACCACCGAAGAATCTATATGGTTGGAAGTGTGGATATCCAGAATACTCTCCATTGAATTCCAAAACTGCGCGACTTCATCATGTGAATGATCATTGGTTTCTGGGGCTGTAGGATCCAAAATCATAAGCGTATATCATAAAATCTGGTAAAATGAGTGGAGTTTGTACAACTACTGTGTATGACAGGATAGACTATGCAAATATATGGCACGGCCGATATAATTTTGTTTATTCAGAATGCTATTACTAAACAAACTCATCTGAAGCTCTTCCTCCCTTGTTTGTGATTAACAGGATCAATATTTTTTTCAGCAGCTAACCATAATAAATTTATTTTTATCTCCCGCAGCTTTAATGCATATATGATATGGCCACGTTATGACAGAATTATCGTATATTCAGCCAAGGAAAAAAGGTTTCTCTCAATTGTGTGCGAATCACTGTCTTGCAGTGTCCATATCACTTTCTTTGTATTTCGATTAATTATTTACACTTGGACCTGTATGTAAAAATATATGTGTATATATATATAATTGGGTCGGTGTCGTGTGGATGTTTCCTATTATTTTGCCTTCAAACCATACATGATCTCTTCCTTTGTGATCAAATGGCCAATGGTCTCTATGTGATCCAATAGTTCATCGACATTTCTGGACCAGTCATTCAATAACTCGCTAGAGTTCTTTGGCTTTTCGAAATTGACTATCTTTGCTGGCCTATTAACCTTAGCATAAATAATACCTTGGTTGACTAGGTTGCTAATGTAAGTTTCGGTTTCGGATTCAGATAAATCTAGCAGTTCGTTTAATCTGGCTAGAGTGATTCTAGAGTAATAATGCGAGATCACCCTTAGGTTATGTTCGATGACTCTCTTTTGTAATTCGTTCCAATGGTCCTGGTGGTCCTTACCAAACGCAACGGTGTCTTCATTTAATATTGGCTCGTAGGTCTTTTTGACAATTGGCCACCTCATCAATTCCTGAGTGGTAAACAGTTTGACTAATGAATCTTGGGTTTCTAATTTCTTTAAGTTGCTATCAAGTTGAATCTTATGGATCAGATCATTTTGCAAGTTACCATATGGCGATAAGACGAGGAAGTACACCATATGACATAGCGCAGGTTTCCATTGATTTTCATCCTTTGCAACTGACTCAGTGTGATATATCTCCTGGAAGTATTGTGCTACTTCCAGATACTCCTTCTTGTGTAAGCCGATTTTCACCAACAGGTTGTAGTATTCTAATTTCAACAGCTCGTACTTCTCGTTCTTGAATGTTTTCTTTAGTATCTTTCTCGAAAGGACAGTTGCTTGAGAGTAGTCCCCGTTAAGTATACTCAAGTCCATTTGCTCCAAGATAAACTCGATCTTCTCAGACATTTCCATGGAACCATATGTTTCCACCTGCAGTTCACATAGAATATCGCATGCTTCACTAATTTTCCCTTGGTCCTTTCTAATATGGGACAGGTCCCTTGTGACTCTTGCTCTTTCCACTTCAACGAAGATCTTGTTTTCGGTGACTGTTCTGATTGTTTCAATTGCCTTGATCTTTGTGTCCAAGTCGATCTTTGTATCTTCTTTCAAATGCTTCATGATCCTTTGAACCATGTACTGAATTGACAATTTCAGTTGGCCATGCTTCTTAGACAGTAGGGTTAGCTGTTCATCCAGCTCGGCCCACTTCCCCTTAGAGGCCAGTAAGTCAACAATCTTGGCGAGGACCTCCTTCGAGGAGGCTAAATCTGCAGCTTGCCTCGTCTTCTTTTCCAAGATGGACAATTGGTCCAATGCAGCGGAGTAGTCATTCTCCGATAGTTTATCGATCTTTGGGAACTCTTCCTTTAGGATTTCTGAGTAATCCTTCTCTGCTTTCAACGGAGTGTCTCTAGACATATCTGTAAATTGTGTATGTGATTCGTGCTGGTGTCCGTACTACTTGATGATGGGATGTTTACAGTTACACAAGTATCAATATATCCTTATCCTTAGGGTGTGTTCCATCAAATCTTGTTGAAACAGAAGTTCAAGCAATCTGCTCCTCTGTTTTATTTTGCCACCCGCCGCTGCGAAACGATTTTTTGTCTCTGGAATCTGCACCATTAAATTTATTTGGAGCGCTGCCGATCAAACAGAAATACAGTGATTCCCACACAAACAGCCGCTGTCCATTCCACAGGGTGTGTATATTTGCAGGTTTTAGTGGGTATGCATACGGGATAATAGAGGGGACTTGCTTGGGAACTGTGATATATTCTAGTGTTATCCATAGGGAAACACATTACCGTTGAGGAGTGCGGTTCTCCCCTGAACTCCACGCAGTTTGCTGTTATTATCATTTTTGACGGGTTTGGTGAATACTGAAAATTTCAGCGTTGAAAAAATTTCAAAATGCTTGAGATGCGATGAGTTGAAAAGGCATTGATGGTGCATGAATTCTTCAGTCACTGTATCCTGTCTCAGTGGAGCATACACACGACTACTATCGATCGATTTACTTTAAGAGCACCTGCTATTGGAAGCCATGGCTGGATCGCAACTTAAAAATCTAAAGGCTACGTTAAAGGCCCATGGTCTGACTGGTCAAACCAACATCAAGAAGAACAAGAAGAACACAAAGAGACAGGCAAAGGAGTATGACCGTGAGGAAAAACTAAAGACTATAAACAAGATCAGAGATCAGTTTAACCCGTTCGAAGTCAAAACTACAAAGAACAAGAGAACCGACTCTTCCAAAACAGACTCGAAGAATGACCGTATTGCCGTGGGTAAACCAGGTATTTCAAAGCAGATCGGTGAGGAACAAAGACTGCATTCATATGAGGCTAGAAAACTACTGAAAAACAGAAAAGGTGGTATTATCGATAAACGTTTTGGTGAAAGGGACAAAACCTTGACTGAAGAAGAAAAGATGTTGGAACGTTTCACTAGGGAAAGACAGAGTCAATCGAAGAAGAAGCAAAATCTGTTCAATCTTGACGATGACAATGATGATGATGGCAGTGAAATGTTTGGTGGTGATGATATGCTCGGCATGGGCCTGACCCATGGAGGTAATTCGTTGAACGACCTAGAATATGATAACGAGGGTACGGATGACTTCTTGTCTGCGACCAAGAGACCTCGTTATGACGAAGATGCAGAAGACGGAAGTGCATTGGGTTCAAGCTCTCAGCCTTCTAGAAAGAAGACCAAGGCCGAGGTTATGAAAGAAGTCATCGCAAAGTCTAAATTCCATAAACATGAAAGACAAAAGGCTCAGATGAAATTGGAAGACGAAATTGATGTATTAGACGACGATTTTGAGGACGTCATGGCAGAACTAATGACCACCCAACCAAAGAAAGCTGCATTTGAACCAAAGGGAAAATTAGATTTAGAGTATGATATGAAAGTCAAGGAACTAAACATGGAAAAGAGAGCCGCCCCAGCCGACAGAACCAAAACCGACAAGGAAATTCAAGAGGAAGCTGACGAGAAGAAAAAGAAGTTGGAACAACAGAGGTTAGACCGTATGAACGGTATGATCGATAACGAAGACGGTGAAGAGCGTGGTGTCGAGGATCTTGACGATGGTTTCTGGTCAAACAACGAAGATGAAGAAGACGGTGAGGAGCTGGAAGAAGAACTTGCCAACTCAGACGATGATATTAACTTCGAAGAAGGTACTTTAAACGAGAATGATCACAAGACTAGAAAGATCCAATCTCTGACTTGCCCAACAACACACGAAGAATTGCTAAAGATTTTGGAAGGTTATGAACTATTAGATCACCCAAAAGTTGTTAGAAGCATCATTAAAGCCTACCAACCAAAATTAGCCGAAGGAAATAAGGAAAGACTAGGAAAGTTAACTACTATTCTTCTGAGACATATTTTATACTTGGCATCAGAAGATTATAGCTCATTTTTGAATGACTTCGAGTCTGTCCAAAACTCACTAATTAGTATCTTGAAGACTTTATCCGAGAAGTATAACCAATATCTTTCTGATGAATCTAGAACTATTCTAGTTGAAATTCAATCGAATTTCAAGAATGGCCATTTTGCAGCCCTTTCAAATGCTGAATTGGTATTCTTCATTCTTATTGGTACAATCTTCTCAACATCAGATCAATATCATTTAGTTGCTACTCCATGCATACTGTTAATCAGCGAATTTCTAGAACAAATTAGATTTGATTCCTTAACCAAACTCGAATATGGTGCTGTCTTAACTAGTATTGCATTAAGATACCAGAGTCTTGCAAAGCGTTATATTCCTGAATTGATCTACTTCTTCAAGAAATCATTATCTATCCTGCTAGCATCTCCAGGTTCAGCCTTTTCGAACCAAGGCTCCGAGTCTCTATCCTTAGGAGCAAAGCTGAAATTCTCTGGAAATGAATCTAACCAGATCAAATTGCATGAAATCTTCTCAAAGCAAAAAGAATCAGTATCTAAACGTCAAAAGATTCTATTATTGAATATACTATCTTCATTAGACACCGCAATTTCTACTATATGGAGGGAATTACCAGCATTTCAAGAGATCAATCTGTCGATAAAATCTTTGCTTTCAGAATGCTTGGAGAAGTACCCTTCATTGGACAACGCAAAACAGCTTTTGGAAAAGATTGAGAGATTGGAGAAATTCAACGAACACATTCCATTAACTTTACAAAACCACAAGCCTGTTTCAATTCCATCACATGCTCCAAAATACGAAGAAAACTTCAACCCTGACAAGAAATCTTATGATCCTGATAGAACAAGACAAGAAATAAATAAGATGAAGGCACAATTGAAGAAGGAGCGTAAATTCACAATGAAAGAAATTCGTAAGGATACCAGATTCGAGGCTAGACAAAGAATTGATGAAAAGAAAAAAGATGCTGCTGATTATCACGCTAAGATGACACACATTTACAATACAATTGCTACAGAGGAAGGTGCTGAAAAGAATAAGTATGAAAGAGAAAAGAGATTACGTAGTGGTAAAAAATAAGAATGGAGAATATAGTAAATATACATCCCTTTTGTAAAATAGAACATACATAATTTTTTAGCTATATCTAAAAAAAACACAACTTATAATATCAAAAATTTGACAAAATGTTAAATAATAATTTCACCTTCCAACATCTGATTTTTTGTAATAGTCTTTAACCAAATTCAGTACACCAGCATTGTTCCCACTAGAAGTCTCTTCTTCATCTGTCTTTCTTGGATCATATATTGATGTAGAATTGATATAGGACTCAGCAAGGTCATTTTTAGTAGTAGTATTATCAGTTTTTCTTGGATAGTTTTTCCCTCTCTTCCCTCTACCTATGCCAAATAACTCAGGACGCTGCCCTGGCTGGAATTGCTTCTTCCACGAGTAATCCTTGTTAGATGTAGACTGATCCTTTTTACTATCACTCATTCTTCTTTGTGGGAGTTGGTATTTACCGGTCATATTCTCAACATTTTCATAATCGTCCATAAAGTACATATATGACTGGAGCATTTTGTTAACTGCCGTATTTTCTTCAACCGCATCTCCATTGTCGGGCATCCCATGGCCTGAACCTGCTAAAGGATTATTACTAGGTTTCCTATTCTTAGAAGGCTCTTCAAGCTTCCCACCAATATTTAGATAGCTTTTATCTCCTGACTGCTCAACTTCAAACATCGCATATTTACACACATACCCAAGCCCATCCACATACACAGATGTTTCCCTAAAAAAATCAACAATGTCACCTGCAGACTTTGGTAAGGAGAACCAGAGTATAAACGGAGTCAATATCATACTTGCCAGCTCCTTCAACAAAATAATAACCTTCAAACTGTATAACTTACAGAACTCCAACTTTATCTCATCAGTGTGATACTTGTTTTCCCATTCTTCTGGTAGATAATGAGTGTATGTTGATAATTCCCTAATAGTTTCCTCAGGGTCAAAAACATTATATTCTTTAGATATAGAGCTTTGACTAATAGTCCATATTGTACCCAATAATGTGATATAGAAAAGTACCGATTTTTCTGATGTCACCTCGAAATTTAAGAAGTTATCCGGATCGAAAATTGTTAGTAAAGCCAAAATTGCAACAAAGGAGCCTGAAAGGAATGCAATAAATTTCATCATAATGTTTGTTTTCTCCTTTGGAAACTGCTCGATATATTTATTTGCTAACTCTGTGCTCAATCCAATTCTTTTTCTAAAAATGTGATACAGCTCGTTATATTCTCTGAACTTCCATTCTGCCATGGGTGTATATTGACGAGCGCCTAAGGAACCTGGTGACGTCTTATATTCATTAAAATACCTGAAGAAATAGAGAAGGACAAAATATGTTACGAGAAAAGGTGATAGAATAATATTTAGGAATCCTGCCAACATAAATCTCTTTTGTAGTTCTTCTCGTACATATTCTCGTTGTGATTCTTTCAAAAAGCTTTGCTTAATAAACCCTGCATCGTTAAAAGCGTATCCTATAACACATAAGTTAATATTCCACTCCAATGTCTTTGTCAATACATTAGTCCTAAATGGTTGAAACTTTAGTGAAAGGTTTAAGATATTGCTGTTATACAATGCTATTTGATAGTTTTCCTTTCTCATAATTCTATTTGCTACATCATGTGCATCTATTCTGTTCTTTGCTTTGACCTCCACCACATTGGCTGTCAAAGCATTCTGATCCTTCAAAAACATAATCTGTTTGACTACATTTTGCCACGGAATAGTTTGCAATTCGTCATCTGTAATATTCAACAGGTTAGTGTAAAAACTCTGCATTTCTTTCAAGTTCTTATAATCAAAGTATATTTGAGTTATTTTTAGGAACACAAATATGTAAAACAACCAAAGTAGTAATTTAACGAATCCAGTAATATTGGTTGAATAACAATAATCAATTGTAATATCTGATAATTTGTTACCTCCAGAAAGTTTGCTATAATCGATACAGTAACCCATGTAACTTGACATTATTACGACAAATACCAGAGTCAACAGATTAAGCACCTTTTGTAATAGTATACAATAAAATCCATTTCCGAGATAATACTGGTATACATCTTGCAGGAAAATGTCTAAATTTTCTACATTGGCCCATTTCCAAAGTGCCCATTCCTTAGGGCTTAATGTATTTAACTTATGCTTCGGTGTTTTGTTCAAGAGAGATATATTAGGGAGAATATTAGGCTTATTCCACGAATCTTTGCCATCTGCTCCTCCAAATATAAAACTTTTTTGCATCTTTGCGTTTGAATTCCTATGTGAATTACGGTGGGTTCCATTTTCATGACGAGAAGATTGTGTATCATTAGCAGGCGTAAACAACTGTTTTCTTTCCTGTTTCCCATTATTTAAAATTCTCTGGAATAATATCGAATTCTTCATCATCTCAGGTAACTGCACATCATTTTTTTGTTTATTTCTATTCTTTCCTTTCCTTATATCTGACCTGGCAAACAAAGGAGTATCATCGTCAATTGTCTCATCATAATCCCCAGAATCCTGCTCTTCTTCGTCACTTGATAACTGCCCTATCTTTGGTGTCGATTCAATTCCCGTTTTGTTTTGCGCATTAATAAAAGAGGCAGGTCTGCTTAATGGTGTATTCCTTAAATTAACATCACTAAGTTCATCAGTATTCTCATTTTCTTCTTGATTTAAGGGTCCAACATCGTCATCCTCAGAACTTGACTCTTGGTCTGACTCAGGAACTCTCAATTCTTCATCTTCATCAATAGAATGATTATTAAGTGCAGCCGCTCGTATCGATGACCCAATATTACGGCTATTCAATGAATAGTTGCTCAGCTCTTCACCCTGCAGGGAAGGTGTTACATCATCTGATTGCAAACCAAATATACGGGACAAAAACGTATTTTTTCCATTTGTATTAGAAAAGTCATCATTTCCTTCCATTATAATCAACTATATAGTAAGCACACAGATGTCTTTCTTGCTGTCTTTATTCAATAATTGCCTCTATGGCTACTTCATCTTGTGTCTTTGTTTCTCTGTATTGTGTACCTTTTTTTTATTTATTTGGAAGCAGAGGCGATAGAACATAGCCGTGCGAATGATTCATGTTCAAACATAGACATAACCTTTGGTAGTAATTTACAATACACTCTATATACCGACACCCTCTTAACAATGAAACATGATTTTTAATATTCCTTTCCAGTTTCTGCCAGAAGAAAATGATACAATAAGATCTTAGAGAGAACACTGTTTTCGACACCTATTGAGCTATATACCTATATAGTTATCTAATTAAACAGAGACACCACCATGACACATTGCTTTATCATATCTTTAAACAATATCAAACTTTGGAGTAACTACAAATTTACCCTCTATTCTCCCAAGCAATTCAATAGCTGACATATCCTCACCTTCGTTATATGCTACGAGATCTTGCAAGAAACTGGCTTCAGAACCTTTAGTAATATCCATGACAACATCACCGATCTTAACAGTGACTTTACCTGATTTATGAATCCTCATGGACCCAATATTCCCAGTTAACTCATTCTGTGGTATATTTTCTTTCTCCTTCGACTTACTCTTAGACTTTGATTTTGACTTTGATTTATCCTTCTTATGCTCTTTTTTTGAGTGCGACTCAGACCCTTCTTCATGCTTGATTTCTTCTTCACCATTCTCTGCCTTGACCTCCACTATGTTACCGATGTCTTCTTTCTTTAGTTGCTCCTCAGATGTCTCATCCACACCACTCTCAGTTTTTGTTACGATTTCCTCAAACACAGGAAGTTTATATGGAAGTTGAAATAATACGAATTTGTTAGGCTTGTTATTAATCCTTTGCATTTTTTTTCTGATTTGTTCATAATCGTGGGTTAAGAGTGCTGCTTCAGCCTCAGCCTCAGCTTCATCAATAGAGTGAAACTCTGGATCGATATTTAATGCATGCATCTTGCCGGGCAGTTCTGTCTGATCTTGTTTGACAGTACTGTCTAGGTTTACTGGCTGGTTTTCTATGGATTCTGATTTAACCATAGTAATACCCGGAGTAGCTTCACGCGTACCTGGCACTGATAAAGATTCTTCGATCTCTTCTTTTACTGCTTCGACATCCTCATGTCTAATACGAAGTGGTCTCACAGGAAATAATTGCTCAATTCTTTTTCTTTGTATTGCTTCATCGTCTATTTCTATATCACTATCATTGTCATCACTATGCACCTGTTTTTCATGGAATGATTTAGCTGTGTACTCTCTACCCATGTTAAATTTTGATTTTGATTTTGATGCATAATCATCGCCATTCTTTGAGATTTCATCAATTTCTTCCTCAAATTCTCCAGCATCATTTTCTATATTTTGTAATCCCTTCTGAACTAAAGAAGACCCACTGGTACTACCTTCCATTTTCACAAACCCCCTTCTCAAATCACCTGCACTGCCTTCAACAAAGTTACCAGCAGCCAGAGGGCCCGAGGTAATAACATGTGTATTATTTAGGTACCTAGGGACTCTCTTTTGCTGATTATTGTTTGGTCTCTTTCCATTGTTCTTCTTTTTGTCAAATCCAAACGTCTTAACATCTTCTGTTTTAACCTTTGGTGCAGAAGCTTCTCTTTCCTCCTTTGATCTTCTTGCAACAGCCTTTGGCTTGAACTTCAAAGATGGCTTTCCTGCCGAGGCATCCTTTAGTGATGGTAAACGACCTGAACTCATTTATTACTTTGATCTTATCAGACTTTGCTGGGTCTGAGTTCTTGATCTCCCACACACACTGAAACTCTAACTGAAGATCAGTTTAAATCTGTCAGTATCGCCTCAGTGAAAAAAATTTTCAGTATAGGAATCGCTTAAGAATACATCGTGCGAAAATTTTTGAAGTTATGAAAAATAAAAATTTTGAAAATAAAAGAGATGCTCATCACTTCTATCTGTTAGTTACTTGAATAACAAGACCATAGGTATTCCACTGTAGCATCCGCTTATATATACTAGCAAGATATAGAAGCATGGCTAGAAGAAATAATAAAGCAGCTTCAAAAACTGCAAGGACTCAGGATGAGAGTGACCCATATGGACTAAATGAGGTTGATGATTTCGCTGCAAAGAGAGAACAAATCCTTCTAGATAAGTCATCTTTAAGTAGAAATAACATGGATGAAGATGAAGATATGCTAGATGAAGAGGAAGAGGAAGAAGTATTTGCCGTTAGTGATGAATCAGAAAGTTCAGAGGAAGAAGAAGAAGAAGAAGAAGAAGAGGAAGAAGAATTAGATGGGGAGAAGGCTTACAGACAAGTGTTTGGCAGAAAACTAGATTTAGACCATCCTGTTGAAGGTGAGGAAGAAACTGGTATGCTGGACAATGAAACTGCCTGGGGTTCAACTAAGAATGAATATTATGGTGCAGATGATTTAGATGACGAAGAAACCGCCAAAGAGATTGAAAAAGAAGCCCTTCGTCAACAAAAGAAGCATTTACAGGAATTAAACATGGATGATTATTTAGACGATGATGTTGAGCAAGAGTGGACAAAGAGCGCAAAGGAGTTTGATATTGTTGAGTTTCAAAATTCAACAAAGCAAAGCGAGACTACAGTTTCTATTAAAGATATCCTAAATATGGATGAGGAATCGAAAAAGGACTATCTTAAGACATTGTTTCCAGAATACACGCCACTTTGTAAAGAGCTGTCACAACTATCCAATGTTTTAGAAGAGCTAAAGACTAAAGAAGAATCCGAATTCATAAAGTTAAAAACAATGGCTTTGTCGGCTTATCTTGGTACCATTTCATCTTACTTCGGAATTTTATTACACGAATTGAACACAAATGATGATTTCACATCAATGAAAGATCACCCTGTCATGGAAGCTATTTTAACCTCCAAGGAGGTATGGAGACAAGCCAACGAGTTGCCAAATGCATTTGAGACAATCGAAACTGAACAACACGATGATATGGAAAATATCGAAAGCGATGAAGATCTAGGCGAATTAAGCCAAGATGTGCTAAAGAATATTCCCGATAACGGATCTGCCGAGGACGAAGAGATTGAAGAAGATTATATCTCTAATAGCGAAGAAGAAAGTGATGCAGAAGATGAAGCTGACTTGGACGATTTCGAAGAATATGTTACCCAATCCCGTATATCGAAGAAAGATCAAAAGATCAAAAAGACTACAGAGGAGGAAGCTGACGATTACTTAGAATCTGAAATAGCAGATGTTGATGCACAGGACAAAAAAGCTCGTAGAAGAACTTTGCGTTTCTACACTTCCAAAATTGACCAGCAAGAGAATAAGAAAGTCGACAAGTTTAAAGGTGATGATGACATACCTTATAAAGAGAGATTCTTCGAAAGACAGCAAAGATTATTGGAAGAGGCTCGTAAACGTGGTTTACATGATTCAAATGGTGCAGATCTAGATGAAAGAGACTTTGGCTCAGACGATGAAGCAACAGCTAAATCAATCAATAACGAAGGAACAAATGACTACTACAATCAAATCCAAAAGAGCAGAGAGAACAGAAAGGAAGCTCGTATGAAAGCGCATAAAGTTGCTGTGATAGCAGCAAGAGAAGGAAAACTATCTGAGGCTGCAGAACTGGTCGGTAGTGATGGTAAGCGTGCAATCAACTACCAAATTCTAAAGAACAAGGGTTTAACACCAAAGAGGAAAAAGGACAACAGAAACTCACGTGTCAAGAAGAGAAAGAAGTACGAAGCTGCTCAAAAGAAGTTAAAGTCTGTCCGTGCAGTTTACTCTGGTGGCCAATCTGGTGTATATGATGGTGAAAAGACAGGTATTAAGAAGAACTTAATAAAGTCTGTCAAATTCAAGAATTGATAGGTCTGAGGATTTCAAATTCCAATATAAACTTAAGTAAGGTATGAATAGTTGTATAGTAAGTAAATAGTATCTTCTCTATATTTGACTTTGATAAATTGAAATTTCCAAATGAAACTAGAATTGGAACTCGTTAGAGTCGTCATTAATTTTACCCTTGAGAAGCGATTTCAATTTTCTTCTTAGTTCAGCGTCAGTATTGGTGCTCTCTAGATCCAAATCCCAAGCCAAGAAGTCTTTCACTATTTTTTGATTCTTCTGAAATATTTTCACTTCCTCATTTGACACTTTTCCACATTCTTCAACAATATCACAGCCGCTGTTCAAATATGAATTAATTTGATCCGCCCGGTTAATAATTTCTGATTTAATGCCACAAATCTTTGCACAATAAACCCCAAACGAATTTCGTGATATACCAACATTTACTTTATATAAAAAAGTAATACCATAATTTTCTGTTAAATCAGTCCCAATAGAATATTCCTTACTTTTATTTAAAATTATTTCAGTGGTATAAAACTGAACTCCTGGCATACACTGACCTAATATATTGTCATGGAATAGTTCATGAAAATGAGTGCATGCGATTACTCTTGGACATTTTTTATGCACCGCCAGGGATGTCATTATTGAACCAAACAATGCTGGCCCATCTACAACATCTGTGCCTTTACCAAATTCATCAATTAACACAATACTTTTCTCTGTCATCAAGGATAAACATTTGGCCATTTGCTGGGCATCCAATTCAAATGTACTTTGTTTTTTTGCTATAGTTTCCTGAGTTCTAATTCTAGACAGAATTTTATCTACAATTCCAAGCCTTGCACTATCTGCTGGAACGAAACAGCCAATTTGAGCTAGAATTATAATAAGACCAATCTGAGTTAGAAATACAGTTTTTCCTGATGAATTTGCACCAGTTAGAACAGTAATTCTCTTTTTATCTTCGAACCAATTATTATCGGAAAGCATACCACCATCTACCGAAAAAGAATTGGGAATATAAGAACTGACTAATGTTTCATATATGGGATGACGACCATTTTGAATTTCTAAAACTGATTCACCCTCAATCAACTGTGGCTCCACAAAGGACTTGTCTTGCGACACATATGCAAACGATAATAGAACTTCCAATTCTGCTATCATTTGACTAAATGAGAGAAGTAATTCACTATTTTGTAACACCAGTGTCTGAAGAGAGTACAAGATTTCAATCTCAAAATCTGAAATCAAGGCGTAAACATCTCCATACTGTTTATCTAATACTAGAACGTCTGCATTCTTAAAATACATATTTTCAGCAGTACTGAAAACTTCTTCCCATTCGAGTATATTTAGTGATGGCATATAATTTTTCAAGCTTAGACTCACAGTCACAAGGTAACCTAGTTGTGGAATATAAACTGAATTAACTAAAGTTTCCGACATATTATCTGCATCTAATTGCTCCATGTTCATATGTTGGAAAAGTTTCTTCTCCGCACTAAAGGCCACCTTACTCAACAATATTTCTAAACTATTATAAACCTCTCTACATTCGTCTAACCTTTCATCTACACGCTCTTTAATTGTTATTTGCTTCGTTTCCAGAGTCAGTTCAAGATCAATAATAGATTCAATTTTTTTCAACAGTGTTTTAAATATAGATATATCTATTTTGCTTTTAATATCAACAAGTATATTTCCTTGATCTGAACAATCATGCGTTGAAAAGGATTGAATGATGTAGAATGTTTCAACTGCTTTCTTTAAAAATGAAATAAGATTGAGCCATGTTCTTAGTGTGGATTTGGCATTTTGAAACTGGTTTGTAACAGAAAATATGTTGGGCAAGCCCTTTATTGCGGACTTCAGAGTCTCAGATTGTGATTGATTTTGTGTATCTAACAACAATCTTATTACCGAATATCGTCTTTCTATCATTGCCTTATTAGACAACGGAGTGGCAAGCCATGAACGTAATATATTCTTACTAAATTCAGTAGTAGTATGGTTTAGTAGTTCAAAAAGACTAAAACAACCATTTTGAATCATATTGTCGTATCCTCTCTTTTCTGAATTTGGAAAAACAAGTAGGGAAGATAGAGTATCCTCATCGATAAATACTCTATCGGCTAAATTCATATTAGTAACATGTGAAACGAAACTGCTCGACTGACATGCCCTTCCTATGTGCTTGCTGCCCAAAGTATTAGAACAATTACTATCAAACTCAGAATGTTCTTTGTATAGCGTTAAGATACAGCCTGCTGTTACGGCTGTAACTGTAGTGGTGCTATCGCTATTTGTTACTAGATCGTTCAATAACAGTATATCTTGTCTAAAGTGAGGATTTAACTTTATCAGTTTCAATTCATTAACCTTTTTAAAATACTCAGTACCTTTTAATTCCAAACGACATTTTAAATGAACACACTTTTCCTTTATGAACTTGTAGCATGGCTCATCTATCCTATTTGACAAAAGACATAATGTTGGACTGTTCTCTAACAGCAATGATCCGGCAATATGATTAATCTCATCGACATTGTATTCAGTAAAATCACACAACTCCACTGAATTAAATAATTTTGTTGTTCTGGTTAATCCATAGTCGTATGTCAATACTTTTAGTGTTTGCGTGCTACAATCTAGAACAGAACAACCCAGCTTTGAGTTTTTAATTTCTAGACAGAAAATAATTTCGCCATCGTAATCGAAACTGGTCTCCGTCGAACATTCAACATCGTCCCCTCTGTCTTCAAATATACCTTCTTCTTCCACACTTACCATATTTATTTCTGCATGCTTTGTTGTGGGTATTATTTCCGACTAATAATATTTTGCCGCCCATGTTATTTTATAATTTCAGTTCTAATTTGAAACCGAAGATTCAATGATAAAAAAACACTTCAAACATGCTAATCAACAATGTATTTTAAAGTGTCTATAGTGTATATACCAATCAATATTCACGAAAGTTAATGATAATGATCAAATGCTATGCGATGAATCGCAATTTAGAAATGCAAGGTGCTGTATATTAAATTATTGTTCTGTATATACCTCTGAAGAATCGACTTTCTTCTCAGCAGCCTGTATCCATCTAGATACAAGCTGAGCAGAATTATGCTGGCGACGGTTCGAGTATTTCTTTAGAATAGATTTGTGACATTTAGAGGCATCCCTACAATTTTCCAATATAAGTGTCGCCAAAGGTAGAATCTGTTCTTGAGTATACCCTGAATAATACACATGTTTCAAGGACCAGAAATTATAACCTAACACAACCTTACTCAAAAAATACGCACCTGCAGCTAACCAACTTGGTACGGCAGCAACCAGTCTCGAGTCCATTATGGTAGATTCTAAGAAGTATTTTGCTAATGTCCTTATTTCATACTCATAATCGTCTGCTTTGCTTATTCTTCGCAGAAATGACATTGGGCCAGGCCATCCAATTTCAAAATTTAACGAATCAATGATATATCTTTCTGCTTCAATAATATCTTCCTTTGAGTATGCATCGTTCAGCATGTATATTATATCTTTTAAGGTAGGGCAATTTATTTCCTCATATTTTGCAGCAATGAATAAAGCGGCGGCACCCACTAACTGGAGCTTGTTTAGTACAACGTTCTTCTTTGACAGAAACCTATCAATTATATTAACTGTCAAATATAATGTTTCAGGCAACAACTGAAATCTATTATGTACCTCAACAATCCAGTCTAACAGTATTCTTCTGTACGACCACCTTAATTCCTTCTGGTAATGCACATAATTAGGATTTGGCTTATATTTGTCTTCTAATTCCCTAAGATATTCAAATATATCATTTGACAATTCTGATATCATGACCACATCGTACGTATCTTCATCCATCATATCAGGTGTAGATCTGTAATACCTCTCATTTGCTTCTCTCAGCGTGGCTTCAGCAATATCGTCATATACCGGCTTCATTGGGCTCATTAATTTTACATTAGCATCATCAGGTTCCACAGCTGAGTATTCGTTGTTTTGATTACTAGATTCATCATGCTCGGCAATCATGTTATCGTTATTTTGACTTTGACTTTCGTATCCTTCTTCAGTATTCTCTTTCAAACATGGTTCTGAATTGTGTTTTGTCATCGATATCGTACTACTATTGCTAACACTGACGGTGCCTGAGGATGCCGATGAGACGGCAGATTTGTAAGTTGAATTGGATGGAAATGTGTTCAGCTTGTTAGAAACTTGAGAGGTCACATCACTCAGCACCGACCTATGCTGTTTAACGACATTTAATGGTTTAGCGCTTTGCCCAGTCATCATTGATATGTCAGATGCCTGGCTCGTCTTGTAGTTTGAAGGCTCATATGGAGGGATGTTTTCTTTGTTTGTTCTTTTATTACTGACAGCATCGTTATGTGTTTCTGTCAATGAGGGTTTATCCAGAACTGAGCCTGTTGATTGTGAGAATTGATGCATTGTACTATCCCAGAATAATTTAGTATTGAAACTTTTGGGATGAGGATATGGATTTGATATAATTGGAATACGTATCCACTATTATCTGTTACACGCTTGCTATCTAACTGACTGGGTTATATTACAATAAATGTATATAAATAATAGAAATGTTACGTAAATAATAATAAACTGGGGTTCAATATATGTTCTGATATTTGTATCTACATAAGTCTGTTTATTTTGATTTGTTTGTTTATTTATTTTGTTTGTTGTTGTTTGCGGCTTCTCGAAGTTTTTCGCAGCTTTTGAGAACTGTGCGTCTGTTTCTGTCATATTTTGTGTATGGGCACTAGACAGAAAACAAGCGACAAGCGCGGTGCACGGTCCGGCAAGTACTAAGAGAAAGTGCCTGCAAGCAGACTGTCTCAGGAATATTGATCTGCTGCAATGGTATGCAAAGTTTGTGTGCATACCAGCCAAACAAGGGATGCATATTAGATCACTGACATCAGCTGTTACAGATCCTGCTAGTTGTCACTTTCCTTCTTAATGCGCTGATAATCGTCATTGTCTTCTTCCTTCACCTCACTTATTGCACTCTCAGAAAATAAAAACACCTTACCACTAGAGTTACCACCGGCAATTATATTTTGGGATGGATGCCAGCTCACTACTGCAGGAACAGTTGCTGTTTTCAAATGAGCCAATTGCTGCCCGCTACTTGTATAAATATCAATGGCTCTGCTCATGTTACCAATTGCAAAGATATTTTTATTTGGCTTGAACCTGGCCTTGAGGATACTTGTCCATCTACCAGTTTGACAATTGTGTTTGATTGTTAATTTTGGTTGCAGATCACTTTGCAAGGAGCTATCCTTGACATCAAATAATCGTATAGTGTCGTCATACCCATTACAAACCAAGGTATCATCGGCTGGAGAATATGAAACAGCAGAAACACTTAGCCTTGAGTCATAGGTCGCTGAAATTTCGTGGCCTGGATAATCCTCATATTGCGACCACTCTGGGGACTCATCAATCTTTCTAATGTCCCAGAGCTTTAGAGTTCTGTCCAAGGAACCAGTAGCGATTTGATAGCTGTTCTTTGGGTTAATAGCCATCGAGCCTATCTTTTTGTCAGACAGTCTATTTAATGACACTTTTTTGTCTTTCCAGTTTTCACGGATGTCTACAGTAGTAAACTCCCCAGATAATGTTGATATATACAAGGTGTTTGGATCATCGTAACTAAATTGACAGTCGCTGATACCCAAATAATCTTCATATTCATTCTTCAACTGCAGTATTTCGTCACTCTTTAGATTGTTCAGATCGATTGTTCTAATGAAACCATCATATGATGCAGTGATCAATTTCTCCATATTGGTAGGAATACAGTCAATTTTGCTGACATTCTTCTTGAATAATTGAAATCTATAGATATCTTCTTCTTCCTCGTCAGTAAGTTCCTTAGATAAATCCTTGTTCCACAAGCCAATGTTACCAGAAATATCTCCCGCTAGGAGGACAACTTTATCTCTCGATGGATGCACATATAGAGACGATATTCTTTCATAAATTACCTTTTCCTGGTACAAATCCATGTTATCAAATAAAGAGGCGTCATCTTCCGCCTCAACCGTTCCTGATTTCTTTTGCAATTCGCGCAATTCATTAAAGAAGTCCCCACCGGAGACTTTTATGCTTGACATCCTAGCTAACTGATCTTCATCCTTAATAATATCGGACAGTTTCAGGTCTCCAATAATCTTGACGTCTTCGATTTCTGCCTTGACACTAGGCTCATCGGGTAAAGGTGATGGAGAAGGTTCCGCAGCCACACCCTGTAACCTTCTTGATCTTCTGGTAGGGAGCCTTTCCGGCTTGATTTCTATTGCCTTTCTTTCATTTGATTTGGCTACCTTTCTAGTCTTCTTTGGACGCGACTTTTCATGTACAGTACTCGACTCTGCTGGCTTTACAGAGTTGGATAATTTTGATAAATTCAGCTTTTGCAACAGTTCATTATTTCTCTTTATATTTTCAAGCCTTTTCTTCTGAAAGGAGGTCAATTTAGAGTCACTTGTAGTACTCATAGCTGGGATAAAGCAGTTGGAATTTTTGATGATTTTCTTCGATATGATCTTTGGTTAGCTAGCAGCACCTTTGAAAATCAGAGATTGTATGCAATCTTATTGCCTCTTAGAACAGATATTTGATAACTTAGTATAGTCAATTATGAAGATTGTAAAACAATTCCTATATATGGGAACATCTCTATATAGAATCGAACTGTATAACATGGTCTATCCAGATGAACTGTGAAAATAAATTTGATCGTGTTTTGGCGTTTAATTTTTGGCACGTCCGAACAGTTAACGCATCTTTGCTGTACTGAAAAAAAAAAGAGATGAAATATTACTCCACATTGAAACAGGTAGGCTGCAGCTTAGTAAGTAGGGTGGTCTTATATATCTGCAATACATCTGATCTCAAATGAGCAACATTGCGAACGTTTTCAATCCACCTAAGGAGAGCACAGTTGTGGAAGACTGCCTGTCATGTGATATATTCAATTCTGTATTCTTGATAGGTGCCGGTAGCTATCTGCTGAGTGGTAAAGCTATACTTAAGGATAAAAAAATAACCTTAAAAGAGTTTAATGAAAAAAATCCAATGTGGTGGAGAAACGGTGTCAGAGGTTTTGGAGGGATGATACTGGCATATGGATTTTATAGAAGTGGAGAGACGTATTCAATCTGGAAAAGGTCGAAAATTGAAAAATTAAAATAGTCACACTAATACATTTTCGAATGGTTTATTTTGTAAATATATAATGTAATTAATTATTGTCTATGTATGTTATCTGCTCGATGAGGGTTTACTCATTTGCTGTTTTTTTGGGTGGCTTTTTCATGCTGTCTTTTCTCTAGTTTTGCACGCTCGTTGGCCTCACGTCTCATTTGCTTATCTTGCTTGATCCTCGACTTAATCTTTCTGCACCAATGCTTGAATTCCTTGTCATATTTAGCATTTTGCTCTGCGTCTGTGTTATCATTGTACATTGCAATAAAGTCATGCACTAGCAGCTCATCGATAGAAGATCTATCCTTCGCATTTTTCATGCAGCATCTATTTACAAAGTCTCTTAATTCAACAGAAAATTTCCCGTCCCTTGGTAATTTTGGCGCTGGTTCGTTTACAATTCTTTGTAGCAGATCCAGTATCCCATCTGGAGTATCGTGATGACCACCCAATGGGAATTCACCGGTTATTAGTTCGATAATCATTAGCCCGAGCGACCAAACATCACCCTTTGTAGAGTACACACTACCTTGTATTCTTTCGGGAGACATATATGTGGATGTACCTACAAAGGTATCTGCCAATGAATTGATTAGTTTTTTGGACACACCGAAATCACAGATCTTCACGGCACTTTTACTGTTAATTAAAACATTTGACGGTTTAATATCTCTGTGAATAATTTTGTAGTTTGTATACAAGTACGACAGTCCATTTAGCACTGCGAACGATATCTTTGAGAGTACCAGTGGGTTGTTAAACCAATTTTGTTTCTGGGCCATTTGGTGGGCCTGTTCTTCTTCTGGTTTAACGAAGTGTTTGGAGACTGTTAATATCTTGTCTAAAGAACCACAATCCATGTATTCCATCAGTATGACGATTTCATTGTTTACCGATTGCTTAACGAATGCGCCATAAAATGAGATAATATTATCATGTGGCTTTATATTTTTCATGATCGACAACTCACTGATCAATTGCTTATTAATAATATCATTGTTTTTCTCTATTGGGATCGTTTTCTTCGAAATAATAGTGGAGCTGGGGACATGAAGCACTTTTGATACTGTTCCCGAATTACCTGAACCAATCTTGCCTAGCTGTACTAAATCTTGTAATTGGTAAGAGATGGAAGAGGACCGAGAAACCTGTGGAGGAGGTGGTGGGGCCATTGCACCTTTCTGGTTAGGATTTACCGTTTTGCTTGGGTATGAAAAGAGGGATGACTGGGATGATGAGGATGAGTTTGTTGTAGATTTTGTGGGTACCTGAACTACCGTTTTCTGTTTCACATTCACATTATTAGTAGGTCTAGATATAAATTGTGATAATGTCGGCGAAGAGTTTTTCCTGATGCTGCTTGGCACCGGGAAGACTAACGAATGAGATGATGTTGGGGTGGTTGTTTTAATGAACCGCCGTGACTCCTTCAAATCTGTCTGGTTTTGCTGTATTATCACCGTCTTGTCGCTCTTCAAAATGCTGGATTCCCCTCCTACTGCAACACTAGAGATGGTCCCTGTCTCAGCACTTGGGTTCAAAGTCAGTTTCTTGACACCCCTTCGGAGAAATAGGTTCGAGTCGCTGCTGCTATTTATAAAATTCAAATCGTCGATTCCGTTGCCAACCAACCCCCTGCTCGGTATACCATTTACAGATGCAACGGACCTGTTTACACTGTCACCCAGACTATTTGGCTTGCTTTCATCAGTGAACTTTTCCAAGGTCAGATTCTTCAAATTCTTTCTCTGCAGCGTCCTTATATGGAGAGAACTGTCAAAATTCTTGTTTTCCAGAGTTTGCATCATATAATCCCAGTATATATACACGTACAACTGGTCACTTGCAACAACCTGCGTCTCTATGGGCCACCTGGGCTCATCACAAGCTTCGGTTATGTGCACCGTTATATCTGTACGGCGCCTCCAGCTTGTTTCACATTCCAGCATCTAGAACTGAGGTTGCCCTGCCCTTCCTATTCAAATGGTTACATAATATCACACCGGACGACGCATATGAAAATTTTTCCGGTTCTCCGCGAAACAGCCAGAAAGCTGGTTTCGTATCCGAAATTGCCACTCTTGGCCTCCATAATTTTATATAAAGGATAACGAAACAAAGGAACCCTGTTGAGTTTCTTGTTGAGCATACCACGCCAGTATTTCTACGCAAGTTTTGTTTCAAAGTATCCACTCACAAGGAATTTAAGCATACTACACCTACACACAGATTTCAATTAGATCAATTCATTTCCTCTTATCGAATATTTAGTTGTTATTTTGAATTTGAAAAGATAAAAAGCCAGCCAACAAGAAAGAAAAGAAAAAAAGAGAGTATCCAGTGTACATTGTTTTTATCGTCATCAACTATCATTATTTACACACGTACAACACGGTTTAATTGTATTGTACCTACTAAAGCATAGACTACAATAAGAACACACAACATAAAACGTACAACGTACTGTTTATTCACACACTTTACCCTATTATAAATATTTTACGTCAATTGTTTCATCTCGATATATCTGAATACTAGAAATAACGAGACAAATAGAAACAAAAAATTATTATAATATAACTGAAGTGAACTAATACAACAACAGCAAATTGTATTATTTGAATTTTCAAAGCATATAACAAACACTAACAAGAAAACACCGGAAACATGTCATCAAACTCAGAAGAAGACTGGAAAGCTCAATTAAATATCCCTAAGAAGGACACCAGACCACAGACAGAAGATGTTCTAAGCACAAAAGGTAACACTTTTGAGGACTTTTACCTTAAGAGAGAGTTGCTAATGGGAATCTTTGAAGCAGGTTTTGAAAAGCCATCTCCAATTCAGGAGGAATCCATCCCTGTATCGATCACCGGCAGAGATATTCTTGCTAGAGCCAAGAACGGTACAGGTAAAACTGCAGCTTTTGTTATACCAACCTTAGAAAAGGTTAAGCCAAAGCTAAATAAAATCCAAGCTCTAATCATGGTTCCAACAAGAGAACTAGCCCTACAGACTTCCCAGGTAGTCCGTACATTAGGTAAATACTGTGACATTTCCTGTATGGTTACCACTGGTGGTACAAATCTAAGGGACGATATCCTAAGATTAAACGATACAGTCCACGTCTTGGTCGGTACTCCAGGTAGAGTATTGGATTTAGCTTCTAGAAAAATCGCAGACTTATCCAGTTGTTCCCTATTCGTCATGGATGAAGCTGATAAAATGTTATCCCGTGATTTCAAAACAATAATCGAACAAATCCTAACCTTCCTGCCAAAGAGCCATCAATCCCTGCTGTTCTCAGCTACTTTCCCATTGACCGTCAAAGAGTTTATGGTAAAGCATTTAAACAAACCTTACGAAATTAATTTAATGGAAGAATTAACTTTGAAGGGTATCA
The DNA here is from genome assembly GCA_003708425.3 of Jamesozyma rosinii. Lineage (NCBI taxonomy): Eukaryota > Fungi > Ascomycota > Saccharomycetes > Saccharomycetales > Saccharomycetaceae > Jamesozyma > Jamesozyma rosinii. The sequence continues at coordinate 107,843 of PPOD03000235.1, forward strand.
CTCAATATTATGCATTTGTTGAAGAAAAACAAAAACTACACTGTTTAAACACATTATTTTCCAAATTACAAATCAACCAAGCAATTATCTTTTGTAATTCAACAAACAGAGTTGAATTGCTAGCTAAGAAAATCACAGATTTAGGCTATTCCTGTTACTACTCCCATGCAAGAATGAAGCAACAAGAAAGAAACAAGGTTTTCCACGAATTCCGTCAAGGTAAGGTCAGAACATTAGTTTGCTCAGATCTTCTAACAAGAGGTATCGACATTCAAGCTGTTAATGTAGTAATAAATTTCGATTTCCCAAAGACAGCAGAGACCTACTTGCACAGAATTGGTAGATCTGGTAGATTTGGCCATCTAGGTTTGGCAATCAATTTGATCAATTGGAACGATCGTTTCAATCTATATAAGATAGAACAAGAATTAGGTACAGAAATTGCAGCCATTCCTACAACCATTGACAAATCTCTATATGTCGCGGAGGATGAATCAAATGTTCCAATCCCATTCCCAATACAACCACAACAACCCCAAACACAACAGCAACAGCAACAATTTATAAATAACAATATGCAAAATGGCCAGATGATGCTGCCACCACAACAGTTTAACAGCAATGGCCAGTTGCCACAATTCCATCAGTACCCACCTCAGCCACATGGGCAGTTGCAAGGCCAAATGCAGGGCCAATATCCTCCACATCCACAACAACAGCAACAACAGCAACAACAATTCCCTCCACAGGGGCAATATCCACCCCAGCAACAGGCTCAACCACCTTATTGATTTATATCCTATTGAGTAGTTGTTTGCCACTTTTTGATTATGTTGTGTTAAAGTTTTTTTAATTTTTTTTTTGTTTCATGACATGAGCAATGGATATTCGTATCTATCATTATTTTTTTTTCCTTTTCTTTTTCTTTTTTTTTTTAATTGAAAAATAACAGATTTAATTGAACTGGTAAATATAGCTGCTATACATCGATGTATTATTTTATATAGTTTGTATATTTTAAGGTCAAAAAGTTTATTTGTTTGTTTTCATATCAGATTGAGTTTATATTGAATTTATTCGGCCATCGATCTAGTTAAAAAAAATATTATTTCGTTATGTGGCACCAGATATACCACAGTTGAGTAATAAAACAGACATAACAACAACAAGGGCAATGTCTACAAAAATACCAACTGAGACCATATCAAGAATTCTAACGAGCAAGTTGAAAGACTCTCAGATGGGAATCACGCAAGAGACTGTCGTTGCAATAACTGCGTATATCGAGCTATTCATTCGTGAAGCAACCTTGCGGTCAATTGAGAATGCCGATAAAGGAAGCTCGGAGTTGGATTATGAAGACTTGGAAAGGATAATCGGATTACTTCTTCTAGATATGTGATGCTGTAATAGTCTGGTAAAAAGCATCATCAAGCTAATTGGTTAGAGTATTTCCGACTCATGCACCCCTCATTGAGATAGTCTGATAATAATTCAGCATGTATATATATATCCAGGAAATACTCAGATGTTATGATTAGTATGGGTGAAAATGTACAAGATTCCCTGAATTGCCATTTGGAAAGCTCTCCTTCATATACCCAGTGGGTGTCGGCGGAGTAATTTGTTTCCTAGACCTATGCACTAGAAATTCGAGGTCAACGTAATGATAAAAAGCTCCGTGATTTATCTGTTCGACTATCGATTGACTTAATTAAATTTGTACACATAATTAATAATTATTTAAAGTTTGTTATCAGTACATACCTATACATGCTTAAATATGAAAACTATAGGTCTAGTAAATTGTTCTTATTGGTGTTTGCTGGCGCGTTACCAAAACCAAATCCAGTATAACTTGGAACAATGTTGGTGCTTGGTAAACCAGTGTATTGTGTGTGTAAGAACGGGTTTGGCTTATTCATATCTCCATTACACATTTGCTTGTAGCCTGTACCTTGAGAATTAATAAATGTGCCTGTCTTTGTGTGTTGTGCTGGGATTCTTTGAGTACCCTCATTACCGAATGTATCTAACCCTGTACCAGAGGCGAGCAACCCATTCAAAGCACTGTATTTGTCAGAAATAGATTTATTACCTGTCCTTGTTTGCTGTAACGGTTGTTGTTGCTGTTGCTGTTGTGCAAGTAGTTGTTGCTGTTGCGCTAATAGCTGCTGTTGTTGCGCCAGTCTCTGTTGTTCGAGTTTCTGTTCTGCCAGTAGTGCGGCTTGTTGTTCCGATATTTTGTTTTCAGTATTGCTAATGTTGTTACGTGAAAATGGATTGTTTGCTCCTGCTTCCAAGTCAGTCTGTAATGGTTGTTGTTGTTGTTGCAGTTGTTGTTGTGCCAGTAAAGCCTGTTGCTGAGCCAGTGCCATCTGCTGCTGCTGTTGTTGTTGTTGTGCCATCAAAGCCTGTTGTTGAGCCAATGCCATCTGTTGTTGTTGTTGGAATTGTAAGTATTCTTCTGGGGTAATTGGATTACCAAATATGTCATAATACATTGCTTGTTGTTGTTGAGGTAAAGCAGCTGCGGCTTGCCCTTGCTGTAGCATCTGTAAGTTTCTTAGCTCTTCTTCTTCCTTACTCAATTGTAAAGCAGCTAAACGGTCTGCCTCACGTTCTGCCTCACGTTTCCTTCTCAAATCATCTTCCCGTGCACTTCTTTCACTTTCTCTGATTGCCCTTTGCAGATCAGAATCTTCGTCATTGTCACTTCTTTCTCTTCTAGAACCACGACCTCCTCTCTTGTTCATAGCTCTCTCTTCTTTCAGTCTCTCCTCATCCATAACCAAACTTGTCAATTCCTTTGATTTGACTCTGATAATCTTCCCTTGATCGACACCACTCTCGTCTTCGTATCTAAACTCCCTTAAAGTCTTGACAACGTATAGGTTTTCCTTCATCCAGTGCACACAGTTTTCACTGCCGAATCTGGTTAAATAGTCCAACACTGTTAATGATTTGGCAACGTGCTTCCAGTATTTGCCCTTGTCGTTGATTCTCTTATCTAGCATATCCATGATTTCGAAAAATTCAGTGCTATCGTATGTCCTCTGTGCAATCTCCTCTAGAATCTCTCTTGAAATATTTTCATTAGAGTTAGCAGTAGCATTACGAACTAAAACCTGGGCGCTCGTATAACGCTTAATCATGTTCTTGGTCGAACGGACTATCTGTGACATTTTTGGTTAAGGTGGTTGTGGTATATATATATGTGTGTGTATTAAGGTGCTAGTGTTGGTTGCACTAAATTTGGATGCTGTATATCTCTGGCTTGAAGATATACACACGCAATTGAAACGGATAAGTTGCTGGGCTGATATCTATATATATAGTAACTGTTCTAGCATGTCATCCTTGAAAGCTATCTTGCGTGCTTTTCCAGGGTTGGATTGCACCGCCTCTTAAACGAAATTAAAAGGATCTCGGAATATTAATTTCAAAAATCACTTCAGCGGAAAAAGGAAAGTGACAAAATCCGGCCGATTGCTTTTTTCTGGCAAAAAAATTATGCAGCAGAATTTCAAAGTTCCGGGTAATTTACTGTTATCACGAGGTACGATGAAGGTGTGCTAATAAGGCAATGATTGCCTGACTGGGATATGTCCCCCATTAGGAATGTGCATTCTTTGAGATAATGACGACTATGGGATTTATTGCCACCCAAATCTTTTCAAGTTACAATTGATCGATATTGCATTGCAAGAATTGTTATTCCGAGCTAATCACGACACATTGTACATAATAATGTCATCTACTGTAGGAAAACCGATCAAATGTATCGCTGCTGTTGCTTATGGCGCAAAGCAGCCCTTAACTGTTGAGGAAGTCATCGTTGATCCCCCAAAGGCCCACGAAGTCCGGATTAAGATTACAAACACGGCTATTTGCCATACTGATGCATACACACTTTCTGGTGTAGACCCAGAGGGTGCATTCCCATGCATCCTGGGTCACGAAGGTTCTGGGATTGTTGAAAGTGTTGGTCCAGATGTTACAACTGTTAAGCCAGGTGACCATGTTATTGCTTTGTACACCGCAGAATGTGGTGTTTGTAAGTTCTGTAAGTCTGGAAAGACTAATTTGTGTAGTTCGGTAAGGGAGACTCAAGGAAAGGGTGTTATGCCAGACGGCACTAGCAGGTTCCATAACTCGAAGGGTGACTCATTACTTCATTA